>JAVJIF010011191.1:0-157844 GCA_038442645.1 Agave tequilana | reverse complement strand
TTCATTAAAACTTGTGTATCTTGTACAACTAGTGAGCCACAAATCGATTATTATATGTTTGTACTTAATTGCTCATTTGTACCCATTAGATGTACTAGAATAGCTTAGTTTTGATGACTCGTGCATTTAACTTGTATTCCCTATGTTGTAGTCATGATAATTGTTTAGCTTCATGTATATGTTAATTTTGTTTAAGACTTTAGATATACATGTATACCCTTAAGTCACTTACTTTTCATGCAAACTCTTTTATGGACTCGTTTATTTTTGGAATATGTATGTATACTTATAGTTTTTAATAAAACATACATATACCTTGAAGTATATTTAGTTTTGATGATTTTTTTTTTAATATAAAGGAATTTCATTTGAGCTTAAATGCCCTATTTCCATGACCTTGTTGATTACATGATTTTTTTTACACTTTATGTTTGATGTTTACTCATGATTTATTTCCATGAGCTTATATGAGCTTTATTGCTAATTGAGTTTTGATAATTGTGTGATTTTCATATTTTCATGGAATATATTCATGTTTTATTCCTTACTTGAAGAATTCCGTACTAGTTTTCAAATGTTATCTTTAAACTAGTTATTATTCTCCAATTGGTAGAGTTTTCAAAAATGCTAAAATTATTTTCAAATCCAATTTTTGAAAACCCCACCAACCTAAGGGCGGCTGGATGTGCGACCATGCCTTGTATGCCTAATAAAAATCTTTTTAACATGTGCATGAAAGGGAGGTAGTATGAGTTTTACACTTGATTCTCATTATATTTTCAATTGGTATCACAATTGATATTTTTTTGTATACTCATATTTGTGTTTTCTATATATGTATGCTTCTAACTTCAAATAGTATTAATTTCAATTGGTATTTACTTTTTCATACATATATATGTGACTTGATTGTGCTTACAATATCTTTACATCTTAAAACACAAATTATGTTTATACTAAACTTGATTTTCCTTAATGTCAATTATTTTTCTATTGGTATCTTATACAAGCTTGTAAGTACACCTAGAGGGGGGTGAATAGGTGTACGGTTAATCTAATGAACAAAATGCGGAAATTAAAACTAAATTGTAACACACTTAATGTAACCAACGAGTGTAGCTGAATTCCCGGTGAAGGGCTCTGGACTAACTCCTCTTGATTCCTCTGAATAAGAGTTGAGGTGATATATGAAGCTCTCGTGGTAAACACAAGTGAGGCACACACAAACAAGCCAAGCATATAATATATGAATGAGCAATATGAAATGATGCAAGGCATAATATAAAAGAGAGAGAGTTAGAGTCAATGGATCAAATGCAAACACCGAGATTTGTTTTGAGGTTCGAGCACCCAGCTCTACGTCCCCGCCTTCACACAGAAGAATTTTCACTAACTTGTCCACACAGGACTCCCACACAGGGAACCTCCACTGAGGATTTGGGGCAATACAACCGGGAGTACACAACTCCTCTCTCAATTACAAACTCAACCTCTACACTTAGAGGTTAGGCACAAAGCCACAACAAGGATCAACCTCACCAATGAGGGATAGGCACAAAGTCACACAAAGATCAACCTCACAAATGAGGGATAGGCACAAAGCCACCTCTCCAAAAATCAACCTCTACACAAGAGGGATAACACAAAGTAGGAGGGTTTACAACTTAGTGATCAAAAGACCACAAACTAATTCTTTCTCACAAAACAAAGATCCTATAGAGAGGATAGAATGATAAGCTCAAGTGTGAGAAAACAAAGTGTTTTGAATAAAGAAAATCACTTGGGAAAATCTCCAAATAGATTTAGAATTTTAGATCAAAAAACAAATTCCCCAAAAGACTATTTTTTTTGAATTTTCAAACACTTTAAAACAAATAGAGAATAAGAATTTTTTAACCCAAAAATTTTTGCTGAAAAAATACTTAAAGAGTATGAAATTTTTCTCTCTAGAAATCTTATCAAAAACAGCCAAGGATTGGGGTATAAATAGGCCCCAATCAAATCTGCCCGTTGGTTGGCAAAAAGGTCTAAATTGACCTTCCGGTCGACCGGCCAACGGTCAAAAAAGTGACCGTTGAGCCTGCCGGTCGACCGCCCGGTCGACTGCGCCCTAACCAGAGAGCAACGGCTCTCTGGCCGGTCGACCGCCCGGTCGACCGGGTCAACCCGAGAGTGGGCTGACTTCAGTCGGTCGACCGCTCGGTCGACCGGCCAACTGACATGGCCTTGTGCATGTCTTATGCACATCCGGTCGACCGTTCCGGTCGACCGGCTCCTGGTCCGGTCGACCGCCAGAGCCTGGCAGACTGAATATAGGATTTGAAAATGAGTTTTTAATTACCAAATAAATCCAATAAAATCTCTAAAAATCCACAAAAATAGTTTCAGTATAATACTTTGATATACAAACATGTTGATTAAAATCAAGTCATGTTACAAACATTTTGAACTACTTTTGTAACTTAGAAATTTTGCCGAAAACCAAAATCCGTATTTTTCAAAACTAGAATTTTTGAAATGAAAAAACTGTTTTTGTCCAAAACTCATCCAAATACAAAAACATGATATTGAAACAACTTTTAGGAAAGATGTATATGGATATAATCTAAAATACATATAAAGATATATATCAATGTTTTTGACTTAAAAACCAAAAATAAGTTTTGTTAAAATACCAAAACTCCAAACTCATGAAATAGACTATCAAACTATGTTTGTTTAAATAGTTAAAGCATACATGTATATAGAACAAATCTAATATACATAAAATCATGTAAACTTGTTTTGATACTATCTATTCATGAAAACCAAGATCGGTTAAACCAAAAACCGAAAACCAATAAACATGAAACTTTAACAAGTGTGTGTGTTGTGAACTTAAGCATACCACACTATCTAATCTTTACAAATGGATCTAAACTAAAAACTAAACATAGTACTGAAGTCTTCTTGTAGAGAGCCGTCTCCAAGTCGACTCGATCCAAGCGTGATCCACCGAGCTTGACTCCAAATGAGTGCTAGATATGAACTTGACGCTCGGGCTCTTGAATCACCATGTGAAAGCTCCAAAATACCTTTGTTGAAGCTAACCACCTACTAATATCTTGGTTAGATATCTGAAACTAAACATCACAAGATTATTAGTAAACTATAACTACATGAGTTAATCATCATCAAAACTAGAGTGGAAGGCCTTTGGGCCAACAATCTCCCCTTTTTGATGATGACAAAACTCATGGAGTTATATATGCATGGATTAAAGTTAAGCTTCAAAGAAACTCCCCCTTAACTCATGCATAACAATAAACAAAAAGACATGCAATGAATATTAATCATGAAAATGCATAAACATGTATAAAACAAAACAATGAAATGAACATGCTCTTGATACCAAATAAAAAACATGCTCTTGATATCAAATAAATTATTTCTTCTTCTCATAAACATGTTCTTAAATACCAATTGAAAATATAAACTTAGAATAAACATGTTCTTTAAATAATGTTTTTGATATCAATAAAAATTTAGCTCTTGATACCAATATCAAAAAAACATAAACAAACTCTCTTGATACCAATATAAAAACAGGCATATAAACTCAAATGCATATAAACTCAAATACTTCTCCCTCTTTTTGTCAATCATCAATAAAAGGGGTAAAAGAAAAAAATAAAACATGTTCTTTTCCTTTTTGTCCGAAACAAAAATACTTCAAGGGGTGAAATCAAAAACAAACATGATACCAATTAAAAATATATATCAATTTAGTGCATCATGATACCAATGGAAAATAAACAAATAGGTAAACCAACAACAAATTAAGGAATACCAATTGAAAGTAAATAAGGCATTGAAAATAAATCTTGAAGAAACCAATTTAGAGTACCAATTGAAAGTACATAAAACATTTTTGAATAAACCAACCAAATTTTGATATCAATTTAAAGAGGTAAACATATAGATAATCTTGATACCAATTGTAAAAAAAAAATTAGTACCAATAGAAAATATTATACACATTTGATACCAATTTGAAAAATATAAACTAATTGAAGATATTTTTCATTTGGAATGTATGATACCAAATTAAAATCAATATTAATTTTTCAATCATTTTTCATCATAAAGTGTGGGAGTAGAATACAAAAACCAATTGAAAGGTGAAATATGAATTTTCTCCCCTTATGAAATACCAAATAAAATGATGCATAAGCTTGTATATGATACCAATTGAAACATAATCAATTGAAATATAATAGTCATTTTAAGAAATCAAGTTTAGCATAACCAAAATTTGTGCTCAAAGATATAGAGATATAGTAAGCACAAATAAAACATATATATACGTATGAAAAATTGAATACCAATCAAAATTGATACTATTTGAAGTGTAAGCATACATATATAAAAACATATATGAGTATACAAAAGAATGTCATATTGATACCAATTGAAAAGATCCAATGATATCAATTGAAACTATAATTAGAATCAAGTGTATAACTTATACTTCCTATCACCCATTTCATGCACATGTTTAAAATGGATTTTCAATAATAAGCATACAAGGCATGGTCGCTCAACCAACCGCCCTTAAATGGGTACGGGTTTTCAAAAATAAGTTTGAAAATATAGTATGTTTGAAAAGCTCTACCATAATGAAGAATACGAACTAATTATAAGAAAATTTTATAAACTAGTACGAAATCCTTCAAGTAAGGAATAAAACAAAAATATTTCATGAAAACATGTAAATCACATGATCATGAAACACTCAAAATCTATAAAGCCCATAACATACTCATGAAAATAAAATCATGAGAAAACAATAAGTAAAGTGAGTGTACAAGTATATATGAAATACAAAGTCATGACAATAGGCAATCGAGCTCAAAATGAAATTCCTTAAAAACATGAAAATCATCAAAACAATTTAATCTTCAGGGCATATGTATGTCTTGTACAAACTAAAGAATACATACATATCCAAATATAACGAGTCCACAAAAGTATATGCATGAAGGCAAGTGGCTCAAGAATGTATATGTATAACCAATAGTTTAGACAAAATAGACATATACATGAAGTTAAACATAAACATGAAAAAAAATGTACAAAATGGGAATACAAGTCAAATGTATGAATCATCAAAACTAGACTATACTAGTACATCTAATGGGTACATATAAGCATTCAAGCATAAACATATAATAGTCTATTTGTGGCTCACTAGTTGTACAAGTATATATATCCTAGTTTTAATGAAAACTAACATCCAAACAAGTAATCAAAACATGAAGTATAGAAATCAAAATAAAACTCATAAACATACATATGATCATTATGTACATGCACATGCATAGATCTAGGACATACACATTAGTTAAAACAAATGTGAGAACACAAAGGTATAAATCCATATTAAACATGAGTGTCTCAAATAACTAATCATGTATATCACTAATCTAAATATCATGGCATATAACATACTAATCATGAAACATCAAAACATGCTAAAAAATGAATAATATGAAAGCATGTAGACATAAAGGGAGTTAGAGATCGTTACCAAAACCTAGAAGGCAACTCTGCATGTCTCCAAAATAAGGTGGTCCTTCCACCAAACTTCCCTTGAAAGTGATGCATCTAAATTTGTCCTCTTTAAGCTTGGAACGCATCCACCTCAAGGTACCATCGCTCTCACGTTATGCGAGAGCCCACCCCTACATCAAATATAATAGGGGTGGTCTTTGGTATCCAAACTCTTTTGGGTCTATGGGGGTTAGCTTATTTCCTAACCCAAACAAATTTAGTTGCTAAATTTGAATCATGTATACGATCATAACAAAACTTAGGAAGGTGACCCTTACATCCACAATGTGTACAAGTGTACACATGAGCATACATCGTGTTATGAGAGTGAACGTGGGAAGCATGTATATGCCATGGTTTGTGTGCATGCATAGAAGGAACTTGTTTCTTTCGAAATAAAGATGCCAATCGTGAGTGGTTCAAAGCAAATTGGCTCAAAGTGGAGCCCAAACAATCAACACTCTTTTTAAGCATACAAATATCATTTTCAATTAATGAAGAAGAGGTGCATGCAATAGGTAGGTTATATGAAACTACACTAGTATGGCAAACATGAGAATCTAAATCAATTTTAAAGATTTATTTTCATTTAAGCAAACTTCTAAATCTTTTGAAATTAAATCAATTTTGTTTTTCAAAGAAATATTTTCTTTTAATACAAAATCAAGTTTTGAAGACAAGATTTCATTCTTCTTCAAAACATTTTCACAATCATTTTTATTTTTCAAAATTTCATTTTCTTTTAGAGCAAGTTCAAGTTTAGATTTCAATGAATTCCTTTCATTAGAAATCTCCACTTTCTCTTGCAAAATCAAATCTAGTTTTGAACACAAATCCTTATTTTCTTCTTTTAGTTCAAAACTCTTCTTTTTCAAAAGATTATATTTTTCTAACAATTTTTCACAAACAATTGATAGTTCTTCATTTAAGGCATTTGGATCCACATAATCATCACAAGAAGAACTAACATCATCACCATCTAATTGAGTTTCCGAGTATACCTCAAGGGAGTCATTCCCTTAGACCATGTAGCATTGTTGCTCGGATTCTCCACTAGATTCATCCTCCACAATGGTTGGCGTTTGAAGCTTGGAGGAGGTCAACGTGTTCCACACTGCAAAGGCGGAATCACAGTTAGAAACTAAGCACAAATATTCTTTGTTAAGCGTGCTTCTAAGTGCCTCAAGGGCCTGTGCATTGGCCTCTATATGCTTGCTATTACCAAGATAGGATTTTTCTTGGCAGCGGCAAGGAAAACATGCAAGCTTAGGGTTTTCAAGTATATGGACATCCTAAATTTTCACATGTCAATGTTGGAAACATCAAACATGGGAGGTGTCACGCAAACCATGAGTGTGTGTAAACAATATACGTGTGCGAATACAAATGATAGATTAGCAAAACTAAGATCACACTCCTAGGTGGTTAGATCAAATATCAGGAGCGTAGGCTCTGATACCAATTGTAAGTACACCTAGAGGGGGGTGAATAGGTGTACGGCTAATCTAATGAACAAAATGCGAAAATTAAAACTAAATTGCAACACACTTAATGTAACCAACGAGTGTAGCCGAATTCCCGGTGAAGGGCTCTGGACTAACTCCTCTGATTCCTCTGAATAAGAATAAGTTGAGGTGCTATATGAAGCTCTCGTGGTTAAACACAAGTGAGGCACACACAAACAAGCCAAGCATATAATATATAAATGAGCAATATGAAATGATGCAAGGCACAATATAAAAGAGAGAGAGTTAGAGTCAATGGATCAAACGCAAACACCGAGATTTGTTTCGAGGTCGAGCACCAGCTCTACGTCCCCGCCTTCACACAAAGGATTTTCACTAACTTGTCCACACAGGGAACCTCCACTGAGGATTTGGGGCAATACAACCGGGAGTATACAACTCCTCTCTCAATTACAAACTCAACCTCTACACTTAGAGGCTAGGCACAAAGCCACAATAAGGATCAACCTTACCAATGAGGGATAGGCACAAAGCCACACAAAGATCAACCTCACAAATGAGGGATAGGCACAAAGCCGCCTCTCCAAAAATCAACCTCTACACAAGAGGGATAACACAAAGTAGGAGGGTTTACAACTTAGTGATCAAAAGACCACAAACCAATTCTTTCTCACAAAACAAAGATCCTATAGAGAGGATAGAATGATAAGCTCAAGTGTGAGAAAATAAAGTGTTTTGAATAAAGAAAATCACTTGGGAAAATCTCCAAATAGATATAGAATTTTAGACCAAAAACAAATTCCCCAAAGTACTATTTTCTTTGAATTTTCAAACACTTTAACAAAATAGAGAATAAGATTTTTAACCCAAAAACTTTTTGTTGAAAAAAACACTTAAAGAGTATGAAATTTTTCTCTCTAGAAATCTTATCAAAAACAGCCAAGGATTGGGGTATAAATAGGCCCCAATCAAATCTGCCCGTTGGCTGGCAGAAAGGTCTAAATTGACCTTCCGGTCGACCGGCCAACGGTCAAAAAAGTGACCGTTGAGCCTGCCGGTCGACCGCCCGGTCGACTGCGCCTTGACCAGAGAGCAACGGCTCTCTGGCCGGTCGATCGCCCGGTCGACCGGGTTAACCGAGAGTGGGCTGACTTTAGTCGGTCGACCGCTCGGTCGACTGGGCAACTGACGTGGCCTTGTGCACGTCTTGTGCACATCCGGTCGACCGTTCCGGTCGATCGGCTCCTAATCCGGTCGACCGGTCGGTCGACCGCCAGAGCCTGGCAGACTGAATATAGGATTTGAAAACTGAGTTTTTAATTATCAAATAAATCTCATAAAATCTCTAAAAATTCACAAAAATAGTTTCAGTATAATACTTTGATATACAAACATGTTTGAGTAAAATCAAGCCATGTTATAAACATTTTGAACTATTTTTGTTACTTAGAAATTTTGCCGAAAACCAAAATCCGTATTTTCCAAAACTAGGATTTTTGAAATGAAAAACCGTTTTATCCAAAACTCATCCAAATATAAAAACATGATATTGAAACAACTTTTAGGCAAGATGTATATGGATATAATCTAAAAATATATAAAGATATATATCAATGTTTTTGACTTAAAACCAAAAATAAGTTTTGTTAAAATACCAAAACTCCAAACTCATGAAATAGACTATCAAACTAAGTGTTTTAAATAGTTGAAGCATACATGTATATAGAACAAATCTAATATACATAAAACCATGTAAACTTATTTTGATACTATCTATTCATGAAAATCAAGATCGGTTAAACCAAAAACCGAAAACCAATAAACATGAAACTTTAACAAGTGTGTGTTTTGTGAACTTGAGCATACCACACTATCTAATCATTACAAATGGATCTAAACTAAAAACTAAACATAGTACCGAAGTCTTCTTGTAGAGCGCCGTCTCCAAGTCGACTCGATCCAAACGTGATCCACCGAGCTTGACTCCAAATGAGTGCTAGATATGAACTTGACGCTCGGGCTCTTGAATCACCATGTGAAAGCTCTAAAACACCTTTGTTGAAGCTAATCACCTACTAATATCTTGGTTAGATATCTGAAACTAAACATCACAAGATTATTAGTAAACTATAACTACATGAGTTAATCATCATCAAAACTAGAGTGGAAGGCCTCTGGGCCAACAAAGCTTATGCATTGTTTTTATTAGTAATTCATAATGGGAGAGAAAATTCGTATTTTATCTTTCAATCGATTTTATTTTTAATTGGTATCTTACTCCCATTCTTTATGATGAAAAATATTTTGTTTGGTATATGTTAACATTTTCAATATTGGTATCATTTTTCATTTTAAATTGGTATATATGATATGAGTTATGTTTACCTAAAATAATTTGATTTTTACTTTCAATTGATATCAAGATTTTCAATATATATATTTCAATTGGTATCAAAAACATACAATGTTTCATTTTCTATTGTTATCAAAATTTACAAGACATTTTAAATTGGTATTAAGATATTTTCAATTGATATATTTTAGTATTTTAAAATTTTATTTACTTTCAATTGGTATCTTAAAAATATTTTGTTTATTTTAAATTGGTATCATAAATTGGTATCATAATATTTCAATGTATACCTTTATCATAAATTGATATATTTTTGAATTGGTATCATAATATTTTGATATGTATTGCTTATATGCAAGGGAACCTTAACATCTTCTCTATATATAGACATGTTGAGTGTATCTCATATTGAGGAGCTTGACCTCTCTTCTCTATGTCTTACACGTGTGTAGAGGGAGCTTCACATTTTCTTTTATACATTATATATTATGTGTTATGTGATTAGGGTTATCATCTTTTTTTATGTAATGCATGTATGCAGGGGGAGTTAACTTTACGTCTCTCCTCTTCATGAACGTATATCGCATATACATCCTTCTTGTTTGATTTGGCGAAAAGGGAGAAATTTTTTTTTGAGTTTATTTATGCCCCTTTGTTGATGATTTGATAAAAAGGGGGAGAGAAATTTGGAGTTTTATATATCCATGTTTATGTTATTTATATGCATGTTTATTTTTCAATTGGTATCAGAGCATATATATTTTGTTTATGCAAAAAGGGGAGAAGTATTCATTATGCATATATGTGTTATTTGGTTTATGCATTCATTGAAATATCTTTATTGTTTATTACTATGCATGAGTTAAGGGGGAGCTTCTATGAAGCTTAACTTTAATCCATGTATATATAACTCCATGAGTTTTGTCATCATCAAAAAGAGGGAGATTGTTGGCCCAGAGGCCCATCACTCTAGTTTTGATGATGATTAACTCATGTAGTTATAGTTTACTAATAATCTTATATTTAAATAGTTTCAGTGATTGACCAAGATATTAGTAGGTGATTAGCTTCATCAAAAGAGTTTTGGAGCTTTCACGTGTTGATTCAAGAGCTCGAGCGTCAAGATCGCATCTAGTACTCGGTTGGAGTCAAGCTCGTTGGATCGTGTTTGGATCAAGTCGACTTAGAGAAGGAGTTCTACAAGAAGACTTTGGTTTGTATTTAGTTTAGTTTATATTTAGATCTTATGTAAAGGTAGATAGTATTGATATGCTCAAATTCACATACACACAAGTTTAAAATTTGTTGGTTTGGTTTCAGTTTAACCGGTTTTGGATTTCATGTCGAAAACATAGATATATATATATATCTTATATGTATAATGGATTCTATCCATATACAATATGCTTCAAAGTTGTTTCAATATCTTATTTTGGTATTTACATGAGTTTTGGAGAAAATAGTTTTCCATTTCAAAAATTCAAGTTTTGAAAAATACCAATTTTTGTTTAAAGCCTAATTTCTATATCACAAAAATGATTCAAATTGTTTATAATATGTGTTGAATTTTTGTCACACATATTTGTATTTTAAATATCTAATAAGAACTTATTTTTGTGGAATTTATGTATATTTTATGGGATTTTTTAGAAGATAAAAGGACAAGTTTTTAAATACCCAAAATCTCAGCCTGACTGCACTGGCGGTCGACCGGACGGACGACCGGACCAGAGGTCGGTCGACCGTCACGGTCGACCGGTGTGCACGGACATGCACAAAGGCCAGCCCATTCAGTCGGTCGACACGCACACGGTCGACCGACTGAAAGTACCCCACTCTCGGGTAGGGGCCGGTCGACCAGGCGGTTGACCTATGGCTTTGGCCGGTCGACCGGGCGGTCGACCGGAGGCACAACGGTCATAAAAATGACCGTTGGCTGGTCGACCGAAAGGGCAGTTTTGCCCTTTCCTGGCTGCCAACGGGCAAATTTTTGAGAGGTTATAAATACCATTTCTTGAGCTGGTTTCTTCAAGGTTTTAGAGAGCAAAATTTTTTCATCTTCTTAAGTGTTTTAGCAACAAGTTTTCAAGAGTTTTTGGGGCTTAAAGATTTTCTCTTTACTTGTTTTCAAGGGTTAAAAAATTCAAAGAAAAATAGAGTATTTGGGATATTGGGCGTTTGGTGGGGGAAATTGAAGATCAAGAAGTAAATCTTTATTTGATAGTAAAGAAAATTACAGCGGATCAATAATCCTCTTATCAGAGAGGGAGATATTCAAGCTCAGATCTCCTCTTTTTTAAAGCCGGGTTCTTGATGTAGCGATGAAAAGTGAATCTTATTTTTCATTAACCGGGTGAACGTCAGGACCTCTTGGGAATCCTCTCTTTGAATAGTAGACGAAGTAACACAGTTTCTGTCCACCAAGGATCTCAAAGAGATTGTAGGTAAAAATGAACTTATACGCAACAAGTTGTTAGAAGAGTTGAACTCTCTTTCTTTTCAGCTGGAAGTCTTGATGCTTTTACGGCTTACAACCGAAGTTCTTTTTTTACCAAGAATTTTTTGACCTCTTTTCCATAGCAAATTGGGCTATTTATAGAGGTTTTATGGGGGTAAACGTGTCCCCTAAAATACTCCATAATGGGGGGTTAACTCCCTCATTACATGGGCAGTAATTGACCCAGTAATGAGGGCAGTTATAACCGAGACGCAGGCTTTGGGCCTCGCGTTTTGCCATTGAGGTGATGCTTGAGAAACGCGAGCTTCTAATTCTGCGTCAAGCTTCACGTGAGACGCGGGCTTTGGACTCTGCGTCTTGGTACTGCAATAATGCTGAGATGCGGGTTTCAACCCTCGCGTATTGGTCCTTGCAATGATGTCGAGACGCGGGTTTTAACCCTCGCGTCTTGGTGCTGCGCAGGTAGCGATGATTAGCCTTGCGTCTGGAGCTTGGATTCTGCTTTTTACCGACTTGTCTTCAGTGATTTTTAGACAGCCTACAGAACCCCCTCCAAAGTTTTCGATATTCCACGGTTGACTTGGACGGATTTTGAAATACTTTGGACTCTGGTTGAATTCATACTTCTCATGATTGGATTGACAATTATTTGAGATACTCTGAGTTTAATATTGTCTGGAATATGGTCTTCGTGAGTGTACTGTGAAACCTTTGAAGCCGCCAGAGATGATCTTTGTGAGTGTCTAGATACGCAGTCCAGACCCCCTCAGTGCTCTGAGCTGGTTGTTGGCGTACTGTTGAACTAGGGGTAAACAGTCGTCTGCTTGTACCAGTGTACTGTTTGAACTAATTTGCAGAAGTAAAGACTGAATGAAAGTCTTGTAGACGCAGGGGTCATGTTGCTCTAGAGATGCAGCCCTCACTCGGAGTGGGGATGCATCTATTAATTTGCTGAAGAAACGTGACTCCTGGAGGGACGCGATCTTTGAAGTGAAGACGCAACTCTCACTCTATTGACTAGGCGCGGCTTTGGCCTTGCTGAAGAGGCGCGACCTTTGGAGGGACGCGTTTTTTGTTAAGCGCGAGTCCGGGTTTGGGCGCGTTGCCACATGTCCGGCAGAGTTGAAGGGACGTCTTTCCTTTGACGCGCGAAATTCGCGTCGCATTTAAGACGCACGCCACGCGTCGGGCGGAGATTAGGCCTCGAGCCATGCGCCGCGTATCTCTGCAAATTACTGTGCCTATAAAAGACAATAGTCTTTCAAGAGTCATCATTAGACTCTTCTTCTTCTTCACTGAGCATTATATCTAGGGCTAAAAAAAGCTTGAAGCTTTTTTCATTTTCACTGTCTTCAACACCGATCTCACGGTGATGAAATGGCACCGAAGAACAAGTCTGTTTTCCTCGTCCTCGGGCGCTGTCGCTCCGGAGATTCAAATGGGTGGTCCTTCCACGCAGGAGGCCTCCATTTCAGGTAGTAAAACCATCTGGTTTCTGCCATTGAAGAGGCTTACAGAGTTCTTTTAACTTTTAAGTTTCTTTTAAATGTGAACCGCCAACGCGAGGCTCATGCCCGTGTTTGATCTTCAGACGCGGCTCTTGAATTGTTAGCAAGACGCGGGTTTGACGACTTCTGTGTCTTTACTTCATCAATTGAGTCCGTATCTGTTTGTTGAACGCAGGCCTCGTTGAGCTTGCGTTTTGGACTCAATGTTCAGAATATTTCTAAGTGTGGGGAGTTCAGACGCAGAATCTTGTGATTCTTGCATCTTGTAAGATCAGACGTAAGTTTTACTGAGTCTCGCATCTGAGGTTGATACTTAGAAATTTTTCTAAGTTATGGATTTTAACATGCGGGCTACATGCAAGCCTCGCATTTTTGAGCCTGGGTGCGGATTTTGCTGATTTCCGCGTCTGGGTTCATTTTTCTTTCAGATTTCTGACTAGAATGTTGTCTTCCTTATAGTGCGATACTCTTCTAGCCCTCTGTCCAAGAAGTGTCATTTTGGGCACGTAGGTGGTGCTGACCGTAATTTGACCTTTGTGCTTCAGAAAACCGCTCCTGTGACTACTGGTAAGTCAAAGGAGCGGAAGGAGAGGATCTCCAAGGCCAACATGGTGACCCTTCGAGAGATTATTTCTGATAGGCTGTTTGAGACGGATTCCAGCACTCCATTACGGAAGCTTGTTTTCCTTTTCGGTGACGCCATTGACGAGGATGATAGGATTCTGCATGACGAAGATTATAAGTGGCTCCGTCAGATAGGGGACAAGAGGTTCTTTCTTCCCAATATGGAGAGGATGTATTCCTTGTCTTATCTTCAACACATGTCCGTTCACCGTGCGATGGATTGAGATCTTTCCCGGTTTGTCTCCAGCGTCTCTCTTGACAGATTAGGTGCCAAAGAAGTACACTCTGTTGGCCATAGGAAAGATGACTTCGGTTTATTTTCCGGGTTAGTCAGGCCTGAGTACCCAAAAGGAGAAACCCCTCAGCTTGGCGCCACCTTCATCAATCAGTTTTTGAAAGTTAGCGGTGACTTTCCCATCGATTTTCGTCCGCTCGGATGGGTCCATTCTACCAACAAATTCTGGTGGGGTAGGATGGTTGGATTTTTTCTTGTCGAGCTCGGGGCTCTGCTGTAACAGGTGGGGTTATATCACTCTGTCAGGGCCGTACAGTATGACCTCCCGTAAAGTTTTCATAATTTTTATGGTATCCTGGAGCACTATAATCCTCTGACGGGCACATTTTTTACTCCAGTCGGGAGAGATGGGGCCCGCTCTTCATGAACTGTATGAAGTCTCGGGGCAAGTTATGGGAGATACCCCTTATGAAGAATACGTCCCGACTGAGGAGCTTCACCTCTTGAAGAAAGAGGACCCTCAGGTGTATGAGACATACTGGGAAGTGTTATGTCACTTCCACATCTGCGGCCAAATATCCTCCTGGAGGAACAGGGGAGTCAAGCAGATGTCCCGGGCGAGCTATCTGTTCAATGGCATAAATGAGAAGGATAGCCCAGTGACTAGTTTGGCTCCTTGCACTGACGAGGAAGTTGCTGAGAGGATCGATGTCTCTGCAAGCTCTTACACCACTGAGTCGAACGAGGACACTTTCAGACCAGATACGGTCTTTAAAAGTTTTCATCACCAGGACCGAGTTTCCATTTCTGACCGGGCTCTATTGGCGGGCTTCCTTATGCTGTGGCTGAAACGTTTTGTGGTGCCAACACTGCCACATGAAGTAATTATTGCTGATGTGGTGTACCCGACGGTCTTGCTTGCCTACAGAAAATCTATCACTCTCCTTCTAGCGATGGTAGCTGAAATTCAGAGTGGATTACGGGCTCTGGTTAAAAGCCTGTGCCAAGTGGAGGCCATTGTAGACTCTGAGGGCAGGCCAGAGGTTGATTCGAAGGGAAGGCCGAGAGTGAAGACCCCTAACCCCCGGATCGAGCTTCCATATACGTACCTGATGGCCTGGTAAGTTATGCACTGCTCTTCACTGATGATGGCGGTGCCTCTTTGTGTAGGTTTTGTTCCCTTCGTGCAGAAGCTGGAGAATTCGAGCTGGTCTAACTACTACATGTTCTTTATTCGGAAATGCATTATGAACATTTGAACTATCAGCTCGACTGTTGCTTCTCCGAGATTGCTGGTGCGTCTTACGGGAATAATTTGCCGACCTTGCGAGACCCAGATGATTTTACAAGGCTGCCATCGGGAGTCTTCTGGTGGCTGATCAATATTCGGCCTGGATATCTGATCTTCCGGCAAGGAAATTCATATACGATCGAGCCTTACATGCCCAATCGCTTCGCTCGGCAGTTCGGCTATGATCAACTATATGTCAGCAACCCCAACGTTGGCCTCTGCTTTAGCGAAAAATATTTTGAAGGTGCCCGGACGTGGTACTACAGTGTAGCTGGAGGGACAAAAGTTATTTTCAGCTTGCCTCATAAGACGCCCAATTGTTATACCAGCCTCAGTTTCTGCACCTGGTACTCCCTGGCTAGTAGGATGTCTGGTTTCGGAATAAATATCTCTTGCCTTAAGAGCATCAAGGCGTCTTATAAGGACAAGTTGGAGTCCAACAAACATATGCGAGGTATGGACGAGTATCAGGCAGCCGAGAGGGAAACAGGAGGGGAAGCAGGGATGGGACCAAGGGCAGCAGCACCTAAAGGGCAGTCTGCTAAAAAGAGTTAGCAGGCTGTGTCCAAACGTTCCTACGGCTCTGCTTCCAAGGGTGAGCCTACTCGAAGAAGGCTAGGAGGGAATCGGAGGTTAAAGCTTCGATGCCCAAAGTAGTTCCTCTTGTTATTGAAGATATAACACCCCGCTCCCGGAATACGTACTTAGTTGCGTATTCAGATTTTTCGGTCGTATTTTTTGATTTACTTCCTATATTTGTTTTGTATTATGAATTATTTATATGATCATTTTGTCTTGGATCCGGATTCACGGACTCAGAGTCTGCCCTTCTCTGAACCCGAGGACCGATCCTAGAGTATTACTCGATTTGGACTCTCTGGTATTCTGATTTGACCGATTTCAGTTTCAAACATCATTTTCTAATATTCTAGATTTTTTGTGATTTTTTGGAATTTTCCTGAATTAAATTGTAAATCTTCAAAACCGGGGTCGACCGATACCACTGCTCGATTCTCGGATTTTTAATTTACAAACGGAGTTGAATTTCTAAAAAAGGCTTTCCTGTAACTTCTTAAAATCATATTTTCTATTTAAATACTTTTTCTAAGAATTTTCTAAATTTATCGAAATTCCACTGGATTTGGTGTCGGCTAGTATCGCGGGTGATTTCAAGAATTTTAGTTTACAATTGGAATTAAATTTCTGGATTCCGCTTTCATATTACTTCTTAAAATTATATTTTCTCCTTTTAGAAATTTTCTGAGATTTTTTCAGATTTTATCAATATCCGGCCGCCCGGTATAGACCGGTATTAACGGTTGACTTCAGGATTTTTATTTCGAAATGAGATTGAATTTATGAAAACCGATTTTACCAAAATTTTTATATAATATTTATTATTTTTGAGAATTTTTGGGAAGCTTTCAAGCTACTACATTTTTTGGACTTTTCCGGGGTTTTCGGTGTTTTCCCAGATACCGGAATCTTATCCAGATATTTTACTATTCTACTTTTCTCTTTCCTCGCTAGACGCGAGTTTCACCAACCAACATTTAATGTAGAGATCCTCTCCATACTGCATTTAATGCTTGTCTTGCAAGATCAACTCTAAGTCTTATCACCATGCCTTTTTGTCTTATTCATCAAACACAAATCTCGCGTTTTCTTTTATCCGCGTCTGGTTCATTTGGCCTGGACGCAACTTTTATTTTGGGTGAGACGCAGCTTTTGTGGAATGAAACGCAAGTTTCATTCAAAAAGGTGTGGCAACATTATAATATTCTATTTCCCTTTATATATAACCACCCCCACCTTTCTTTCTTCTCTCTCTTTCATATTTCTTCTTTCTTCTTCTTTGTTGCAACAGCCACGAATGGCAGAGAGCAAAAACAGCATGCTCCCTCCTTTGGCCACCCATTCTCCACTTCTCCACCTCCATTTCTACCACCAATTCCACCATCCTTTTCTCCTCCATCTCCTCCTTCATTTCAACAACAACAACAACCACAACACCACCTCCACCATCTTCTTCTTCCTCTTCTTTTTCACCAAAAAACCCACTTCCACCACCACCTTCTCCACCATCTCTACCACCACATACTCCATCTTGGCCACCAACGACCATGCCATCTTCCTCTCCTCGTCGTGCTCTTTCCGACGAGCCATTGCATCGCTCTCCGAAACATCATTTCCAAAACTCCAATTTTTCAATTTTAACTACACTTGCACCCCCACCATTTGCTTGGGCTTGGCTTGGGTTGGCTTACCGGATTCCGGCCATCTCCGGCCACCTTCGGCCGCCGCCGGCGACCACCGGCCATGGCCGGCTACCACTCCTTCCTTTCTTCCCTTTTCTTCTTTCTTTTCTTCCCTTCTTTCTTTCCTTTCTTTTTCTTTCCCTTCTCTTTCCTTCATTGTTTCCTCCCAAAACCTGCGTCTGACCCTTTCCCTGCATCTCACTCTCCCTCTTTCCCTGTCTCTCTCTTTCTCTCTGTTGATTTCTAGACGCGGAGTTTACCCCCGCGTCTAGGCAATTCCTTAACGCGAATCTTCGCGTTCTTGATACTTGTATAGCGCGGCCTTCGCGTTCCTGTATTGACGCGGTGCGGAGCTCATGTCCGCGTCTGTGTCCTCGTGTCAACACGACGCGGAGCTCATGCCCGTGTCTGTGTTCTTCTCATGTTATGACTTGAACGCGGGTCTCGAACCTCGCGTTTGTGGCATCTACGCGACGCGACTCCCGCGTCTGTGACCCTCGCGTCTCACTCTCAAACGCGCGTCCCCCTATGCATACTCTCTTTCCCTGTACACTTTCTCTCTCCATGGATTTCTCTCTAGCTCTCACTTTCTCTCCCCTCTTTCTCATTCTCTTTCTCTCTCTTGATTTCCTCCTCTCTCTATCACTTTCTCTCTAACGCGTTGACGCGTTGATTTCCTGGATTCCGGAGATCAGGGATTTCACTATGTTTTCTGAAGACTTAGGCGAGTGTTCTCGCTTTCCTCTTGGCTTTCTCGCTTCGTCGGATCGACTTGTATTTGCATTATGTATCTCTTGACAACTGATGTGTTATCATTTGCCATGCTACTACTGGACACTTGCTCCTCGTTATGACATGACTTATCACTTGCCTCTTGAAATATCAATACTTGACCTGTGATTATCTCATTTACGGGAATACTATACTTGTTATCCTGAATTACATGCAGTGACTTGAATCCTGTACTTGTTATCCTGTATACAGTGACCTGAATCTGCAGTACTCATGTACTCCTGAATTCCTGATCCTTTTATTCCTGTGAATTGCTAACTACATATTAAATTATAATAAGACAACTTGTACCCGGTTTGGGGGAAACTGATGGGCCCTGATTAATCATGTTTATGGTGGTCTTATCGAGTCACGCGTGGCCACATACTTGAGGGATCACCTGGTGGCCACCAGGGATTCCGTGGGGTGTGCTGGCACCCCTACTCCTGTTTATTCCTGCTGGGTATGCACACGCCCTAGGCCTATTTCTATGGGATCTGCGATACTCTATTCCTGTTCGGGCGTAAATAAGTCCCGGTACCTAGCGGTACGTTCCGGCTCAGCACCGGATACTCTAGACCGTTGTCCCGGGCATGTACGGGGCCCATCCGAAACATGATTCATCGAAATTTATCAGTTTCCAAATAACTTGCTCTATAAGTTGTGAGTGGAAGTATGTGGAATGGGACACATACTGAAGCCTACAACTTAGACGGCCCCAATAATAATAAGATGCTAAGATACCAATTGTTGTGTTGTTTTGTAACTCGGGTTGTATGCGCTTGGATTACGGTGACATGGGATAAAGGTATATAAATGAGGGTTTTCTTGTTTGGATTATTCCTTCGATGTACTAGTTTCATGGAACCGTGACTTAAGCTTATGCAATCGGTTTTACTCGTAATCGGATTTATTCGATTTTATCGGTTTTATGTTAGTTTATGAGATATCAGGTGTTGACTTGTCTACCTTATCCATCGCTTCGTTACTTGCTCTTATCATCTTATATCATACATGTTCCCAGCTTGATAACGATTACTGTCTCTCTCCTTGCTCCTACATGCTTATGCTCACGACACAGTTTTCAATGCATACTTATGACTTAGATTATCGATACACATGTGATTATCTATGCTTGCCACTTGGCTTTCGCATCACCACTCGCCGGGGAGTTCTGACTCCTCTGGATCCTCATATCCAGGTTTTGGAGCACGGAAGCGTGTGGACTCTCCCAGTTGCTGATCAGAGTGGCGCAGCTGAAGCGTGGATCCCCAGCAGACCGTCCAGAGCCTTATCCTTCCAGGCCCCCTTGTTCGGCTCTAGAGTTTTCCTGTTATGACTCTGAGTCTCCTTTTGTACTGTTCATACTTGTACATCCCTTTGTATTCCCGCAATTGCGCATATCAGTGATGTAATATTCATGTATTATTGTGTCACATCTGATGACAACTTTGTAATTGTACTCTATTGTTAGAATGTATAATGCACCACGTGCTTCCGTACTTTGATTCTTGCCTGTACTGATGCTTAGCGTATATACGTGAGGGTATTTCTGACCTGCGTGTATACGTCGCAGTAACGTCTCCGTACCCGCAAGATCGGGGCGTTACAGGGTGGTATCAGAGCCTAGGCTCTCACATCCTCAGTTACAACCAGTCGGCAAATTAATAGTAAAGAAATTTGCAACTGGATTGCATGAGTCATGGTTATACAGTCCAACTACAAGTACAGAGTTATCTATTCTTTCTTGATCATCCTTCCTTTGATTCCTAATCCCTTCCATCTTTCCCCTGTTTTGGTTTTTCGTTAGCCTTTATACCAACTTAAGATATGGCTATATTAGAGAGGTAGTGGCTAGTTTGAATGAAGCTATTATTATGATCTCTTCGGTCAACTCTATGGTGCTCGGGCATTCTCGACATTGATCAACGATCGAGTTATCTTTCAGAAGGCGGTATCCGGATTTTCTACGGTTATTCTATATTCTCGGCTATATCTTTCAGAGTGATCGATGCCTGGTATTCGGAATTCTTAATTATCGGTCTTCTTTATTATGCTCAATACTATCAGGGTTTTCTTTATCTTCAGTATTCTGGCCTATTCTCGGAGAGTTATCAAGTATGCAGTACAGCGGGAATTCTATTGCTAAGCAATGTTATCAATCAGTATTATTTGGCATCGTTCGAAGATTCATACAGCAGGAAGTGCAGAAGACGTTTACATTCAGATTATTGTTCAGTCGACTTGAGAGCCCTACCCATAGTGCTTCATATCTTGATTGGTATAAATTCCGCCCTTGTCCTCTTTGTGTTCAATTTACCCCTTATCGAAATTGCGAGGACGCAATTTTTGTAAGGTGGATGGATTGTAATACCCCGCTCCCAGAATACGTACTTAGTTGCGTATTCAGATTTTTCGGTCGTTTTTTTGATTTACTTCCTATATTTGTTTTGTATTATGAATTATTTATATGATCATTTTGTCTTGGATCCGGATTCACGGACTCAGAGTCTGCCCTTCTCTGAACCCGGGGACCGATCCTAGAGTATTACTCGATTTGTACTTTTTGCTATTCTGATTTGACCGATTTTAGTTTCAAACATCATTTTCTAATATTCTAGATTTTTCGTGATTTTCTGAAATTTTCCTGAATTAAATTGTAAATCTTCAAAACCGGGGTCGACGGATACCGCTGCTCGATTCTCGGATTTTAATTTACAAACGGAGTTAAATTTCTAAAAACGGCTTTCCTGTAACTTCTTAAAATCATATTTTCTATCTAAATACTTTTTCTGAGAATTTTCTAAATATATCAAAATTCCACTGGATTTGGTGTCGGCCAGTATCGCTGGTTGATTCCAGGAATTTTAGTTTACAATTGGAATCAAATTTCTAGATTCCGCTTTCATATTACCTCTTAGAATTATATTTTCTCCTTTTAGGAATTTTCTGAGATTTTTCAGATTTTATCAAAATCCGGCCGACCCGGTATAGACCGGTATTGATGGTTGATTTCAGGATTTTTATTTCAAAAATGAGATTGAATTTATGAAAACTGATTTCGCCAAAAAATTTTATATAATATTTATTATTTTTGAGAATTTTTGGGAAGCTTTCCAAGCTACTACATTTTTTGGACTTTTCCGGGGTTTTCGGTATTTTCCCAGATACCGGAATCTTATCCAGATATTTTACTATTCTACTTTTCTCTTTTCTCGCTAGATGCGAGTTTCACCAAACCATATTTAATGCAGAGATCCTCTCCATACTACATTTAATGCTTGTCTTGCAAGATCAACTCTAAGTCTTATCACCATGCCTTTTTGTCTTATTCATCAAACACAAATCTCGCGTTTCTTTTATCCGCGTATGGTTCATTTGGCCTGGACGCAACTTTTATTTGGGTGAGACGCAGCTTTTGTGGAATGAAACGCAAGTTTCATTCAAAAAGGTGTGGCAACATTATAATATTCTATTTCCCTTTATATATAACACCCCCACCTTTCTTTCTTCTCTCTCTTTCATATTTCTTCTTTCTTCTTCTTTGTTGCAACAGCCAATGAATGGCAGAGAGCAAAAACAGCATGCTCCCTCCTTTGGCCACCCATTCTCCACTTCTCCACCTCCATTTCTACCACCAATTCCACCATCCTTTTCTCCTCTATCTCCTCCTTCATTTCAACAACAACCACAACACCACCTCCACCATCTTCTTCTTCCTCTTCTTTTTCACCAAATAACCCACTTCTACCACCACCTTCTCCACCATCTCCACCACCATATACTCCATCTTGGCCACCAACGACCATGCCATCTTCCTCTCCTCGACGTGCTCTTTCCGACGAGCCATTGCATCGCTCTCCGAAACATCATTTCCAAAACTCCAATTTTTCACTTTTAACTACACTTGCACCCCCACCATTTGCTTGGGCTTGGGCTTGGCTTACCGGATTCCGGCCATCTCCGGCCACTTCCGGCCACTCCGGCCGCCGCCGGCGACCACCGACCATGGCCGGCTACCACTCCTTCCTTTCTTCCCTTTTCTTCTTTCTTTTCTTCCCTTCTTTCTTTCCTTTCTTTTTCCTTTCCCTTCTCTTTCCTTCACTGTTTCCTCCCAAAACCTGCGTCTGACCCTTTCCCTGCGTCTCACTCTCCCTCTTTCCCTGTCTCTCTCTTTCTCTCTGTTGATTGCTAGACGCGGAGTTTACCCCCGCGTCTAGGCAATTCCTTAACGCGAATCTTCACGTTCTTGATACTTGTATAACGTGGCCTTCGCGTTCCTGTATTGACGCGGCGCGGAGCTCATGTCCGCGTCTGTGTCCTTCTCGTGTCAACACGACGCGGAGCTCATGCCCGCGTTTGTGTTCTTCTCATGTTATGACTTAAACGCGGGTCTCGAACCTCGCGTTTGTGGCATTTACGCGACGCGACTCCCGCGTCTGTGACCCTCGCGTCTCACTCTCAAACGCGCGTCCCCCTATGCATACTCTCTTTCCCTGTGCACTTCTCTCTCCATGGATTTCTCTCTCTAGCTCTCACTTTCTCTCCCCTCTTTCTCATTCTCTTTCTCTCTCTTGATTTCCTCCTCTCTCTATCACTTTCTCTCTAACGCGTTGACGCGTTGATTTCCTGGATTCCGGAGATCAGGGATTTCACTATGTTTTCTGAAGACTTAGGCGAGTGTTCTCGCTTTCCTCTTGGCTTTCTCGCTTCGTCGGATCGACTTGTATTTGGATTATGTATCTCTTGACAACTGATGTGTTATCATTTGCCATGCTACTACTGGACACTAGCTCCTCGTTATGACATGACTTATCACTTGCCTCTTGAAATATCAATACTTGACCTGTGATTATCTCATTTACGGGAATACTATACTTGTTATCCTGCATTACATGCAGTGACTTAAATCTTGTACTTGTTATCCTGTATTATATATACAGTGACCTGAATCTGCAGTACTCATGTACTCCTGAATTCCTGATCCTTTTATTCCTGTGAATTGCTAACTACATATTAAATTATAATAAGACAACTTGTACCCGGTTTGGGGAAAACTGATGGGCCCTGATTAATCATGTTTATGGTGGTCTTATCGATTCACGCGTGGCCACATACTTGAGGGATCACCTGGCGGCCACCAGGGATTCCGTGGGGTGTGCTGGCACCCCTACTCCTGTTTATTCCTGCCGGGTATGCACATGCCCTAGGCCTATTTCTATGGGATCTGCGATACTCTATTCCTGTTCGGGCGTAAATAAGTCCCGGTACCTAGCGGTACGTTCCGGCTCAGCACCGGATACTCCTGGACCGTTGTCCCGGGCATGTACGGGGCCCATCCGAAACATGATTCATCGAACTTTATCAGTTTTCAAATAACTTGCTCTATAAGTTGTGAGTGGAAGTATGTGGAATGGGACACATACTGAAGCCTACAACTTAGACGGCCCAATTATAATAAGATGCTAAGATACCAATTGTTGTGTTGTTTTGTAACTCGGGTTGTATGCGCTTGGATTACGGTGACATGGGATAAAGGTATATAAATGAGGGTTTTCTTGTTTGGATTATTCCTTCGATGTACTAGTCTCATGGAGCCGTGACTTAAGCTTATGCAATCGGTTTTACTCGTAATCGGATTTATTCGATTTTATCTATTTTATGTTAGTTTAGGAGATATCAGGTGTTGCCTTGTCTACCTTATCCATCGCTTCGTTATCTGCTCTTATCATCTTATATCATACATGTTCCCAACTTGATAACGATTACTGTCTCTCTCCTTGCTCCTGCATGCTTATGCTCACGACACAGTTTTCAATGCATACTTATGACTTGGATTTATCGATACACATGTGATTATCTATGCTCGCCACTTGGCTTTCGCATCACCACTCGCCGGGGAGTTCTGACTCCTCTGGATCCTCATGTCCAGGTTTTGGAGCACGGAAGCGTGTGGACTCTCCCAGTTGCTGATCAGAGTGGCGCAGCTGAAGCGTGGATCCCCAGCAGACCGTCCAGAGCCTTATCCTTCCACGCCCCCTTGTTCGGCTCTAGAGTTTTCCTGTTATGACTCTGAGTCTCCTTTGTACTGTTCATACTTGTACATCCCTTTGTATTCCCGCAATTGCGCATATCAGTGATGTAATATTCATGTAATATTGTGTCACATCTAATGACAACTTTGTAATTGTACTCTATTGTTGGAATGTATAATGCACCACGTGCTTCCGTACTCTGATTCTTACCTGTCCTGATGCTTAGCGTATATACGTGAGGGTATTTCTGACCTGCGTGTATACGTCGCAGTAACGTCTCCGTACCCGCCGGATCGGGGCGTTACAGAAGAGCAGGGGGAGGAAGAAGAAGAGGAGGAGGAAATCCCCGTTCTTTGCTCCCGCGGCCTACGCAGTAGGGGCCCCGTGATCTTAGAAGAGGGGGAACTCGCTGGTGAACCTGTCGTGGCTGAAGAGGTCGAGCGACCCGAAGTTGACTTGTTGGGGAGGGATGGCGTTGAGATTCTGGGAATCTCGGCCCAACCTGAATCTTCTTCAGCTCATGAGAGAAGGGTGGAGGTGCAGCAGCCTGGGTCTCCCAGTGTATTGATGTCCGCCTCGCGGATTATTGATCCCTGCCCTACTACTGGGGTATTTAGTAATAAGGTCTCAATTGCGGAGACCTCTTGTGTTGAGCTATCGTCTTCATCGTCCGAAGAATATAGATATTATTCTGGCGAAGAAGTCGATTTGGCGATGAACCCGCTCTTCCTGATACGAGCAAATTCTCGCATATCTCGGAGGAAAAGATACAGGGATACGTCCCTATAATGGTTTCGCCGATAGCAAGGATTGTTGTTACTAAAGGTATTTCCTTTGTCTTCCTGAACTGGTTCCCCATTAAGTTAGGAATAAGTTCTAACATTTCCTTTTGACTTTCTTCTACAGGGTTGGCTACCGGTAGTGAAGCTACAACTTCTTCTCATATTGAGGAGATGATCCAAGAGCTGGCCCAAAAGGGGGTCTTGAGGCTCTAACTACTGGGATGCTCATGAGGATGCAACCGCCGAGGTTAGAGTGCCCTCATCCCCAAGTGGCCTATCCAGGGATTTGCCATCTACAGATCCTCAACTTGGTAAGAGAATATTGACGTGTTGGATACTCTTATCATTACCACTAACATTTAATGTTGTGTTTTGCAGAGAGCACTGGGGTGGCTTAAGTAGAGGATCCTGCGGCAATCATTGACGCAAAAGATAGCACAGTTCAAACTTCGGCCGGAGAACCCAGTGTCGTAGAGTTTGTTGTTGCTTCTGTTGCAGTGGAAGCTGCTATAACAATAACTATCCCGGAGGTATCAGTGACTACCTCAGTATCTGACGAACCTACTGTCGGCCTCACCCCTGCGCAAGTTGAACTGGTTCCCGTCTCTCGTCCTGTCATGGAAAGGGGGTTCGGGAATACATCAGCAGGGTTATCTCCAGCTAACGACGGCATGGAAGAGCTAGCGCGTCAAATTGTGCAACAATTTTTTGCTTCCATTATGTCCTGTATTGATTTGATCCTTTCCGGGGGCAATTCTTTCGAATTTACTCGGATACTTCTCAAAAATCAGATCGAGAATATCAGTCACACTAGAAGTCCTTCGCAAGTTAGGGCGTGTCTGATGCTGATTGAACAGTTGGGGAGCCACCTGAAGGAGCTCAAGACTCTGGAGAATACTGGCTCAATGGATGAGGCTCGGTCTACACTGAGTAAACTTCTTGCCGTTCAAGAATAAGAGCGAAAAAAGATAGAGGAGCAGATGGCCGAAGAAGGCCGCCATCTCCAGCACTTCTAAGCTGACCATCAAAGACTGATTGGTGATTTAAAGGAATCTGAAATCGTCATCCAGAGTGCAGAGTAAGTTATCACCACTGCTCGAATTACCATTGCCAGGGCGCAAACTTTGATTGAGGCCATGAGCAGAAACTTGTTGCTGCTAGAAAAAGGCTGGAAGAGCTGAAAACTGTCAGGACACAGGTTCAAGAAAACTTTTCTACTCATTCCTCCAAGTTGGAGTCTCTTCAGGCGCTACTGGCTACGAAGAGATTTTTTTCGAGGAGGAGTTGTGGGTCCAAGCTCTGGTGGAGGCTGAAAGAGCATGTCAGCACGAGATGCATTGCCTCCGGGAACAAATCCGTTCTTTGGCGAAGCAGGATTATTAGTCTTCTTCTCCTTTTTATATTGTCCCCTTTTTTTGGTAACACTCCATTTGTCAAATAAGAGTGTCTGTATTACTTTTATCATTTTTGAGTCAAATAATAAAAGTCTTTAAAATTTTGTCTCATCTTTATCCCTTCAGATTCTTTGTTTCCTGTGGATGAACTCAGTTTTCATAATCGTACTCCTTGACTGTTTGTGGAGACGCAGTCCTTAGTCGTTTTGATAGGGTACGGCCATGAATAATAAACTAAGGCTGAACTGAGTTCTTGAGCAAGACGCGGCTCTCATTCGTAGCGGAGACGCGATTCTGGGAGACGCGACTCTGACTCATTAATGGAGACGCCGTTCAGGCTCATCAAGGAAGACGCGCGAACCTTTCTTTTCGATAAGGACACGGCTCTGGTTTAAAGACAAAATGGCGTTATTCTGAGACTCGAATTTGTGTTCTTCAATAAAGGGGACGCGACCTTCATATTTATGAAAGGACGCGGATCCATGGACGCGGCCCTTGATTCTGTCAGGATGCAGATTCAGGATGCAGTGGAGACGCGATTTTGGGCTCCTCAAGATTGACGAACGGGTCCCAGCTGGTTAATGGGACGCGGCACTGGCTCAATAGAGACGCGACTCTGGTCCCTTGATAGGGTGCAAACACAGACTATACTAAGTTTATGACGGGGATGTGGCTTTCATCTTGCAGTGGAGGCGTAGTTTTGGGCTCCTCGAGAATGACGCGCGGGTCCCCGCTGGTTGTTGAGAACGCGGACTTCAGGACGCAGCCTTTAAGTCTTGTGACTTGGTGTAAACTCAAGACGCAATCCCTGAATAGTCGTGGAAGGTGGACCCAATTCGCTGAGGAGACGCGGCTCTGAACCACTCCAGGAGACGCGGTTGTGGATCCTTCAGTAGGAATGAAGAAAACGCAGCCTCCGGGTTCAAGAAAGGACGCGGGTTTCAGGACGCGACCTTTGAGTCTGCGCCTGACGCAGCCTCCTAAGCGTCACATGCAGCTCGTCTTAAAGATCTTGTTAGATCTTTTAATGCCAAGTCAGCGTTGACGATTGGGGACTTGTGTCTTTCGATGTTTCTCGAAGTGGCAATCCACGCGTCAGCTCCTTTTTAGGCTTTGACGTTCGTGCGGGAATTAAAGCTGATGGCTTTGATTTTTATGCCATTAATTGTAAGCCTTATGGCTTGCCTATAAATAGGCCTCATCCCTTAACAGTCTATTATTCAGACTGTTTCTCTTTAAGAGCATGCGCTCTGGGGGCCTTCGTCTTAATTTGTCCTTCTTCCCTTCAAAGGGATACGTTCCAATAGACAGCAAGAACTCAAAGTTTTCATACTTTCCTTTAATCTTCTACAGAGATTATCACTGTCAAGTGATTTCAAGATCAAAAAGTATAGCTTTAAGTACTTTTTACGGACGCGCCTTGATGCATAAAGTTCAACTTCTAGAGAGTTCTTCTTCGGATAGGAACCACTTGTCGCCATGAAATACTCAGTCCCACTGAGTTTCTGTTTTTCTTGTCCCTTGAAGAGATTCGATCTCTTGATCTTCTCTTGAAGTCTAACTGAAGCGCCCATATTCGGAAGTCGCGTCTTTTAGACTTCTTGATGAAGCGTGAGTTGATCGACTTTGAACTATGACTCAAAATCCTTCGAATGCGAGTATGATGAACTCTGTACTTGGATCTTGAGACGTGAGCTTTATATACGAAACCCGCGTTTGAGGTTCTTGACTTACAGAATTCTTTTGAGGCCTCTGGACTTGGATGTGACAACCCCTGTTTCTCAAAACGGGTGTGACGACTTCTGCGTCTGATCTACCTTGCGTCTCGTATCTTGGACGCGGGTCTAAAATCAAACCGCGTTCAGATCTACGCTGGTTAAATCCGCGTCTGAAGTTCACAACTTCAACAGCGTCTGCCCTTCAGCTTTTATGCTGCTGCCTTGACAGAATTTTAAACCTTCTGCACTGGTCATCCCCACGTTTGAAGTTTACAACTTCAACTGCGTTTGCCCTTGCAGTCTTGACTTAACAGAATTTCAACCTTTTGGTTTTTGCTTCTTGCAAGTTCTGGCAGTCTCCGTCAGTCTTTCGCATCTTCACTGGGCTCTTGGGAGAATATTTCGGCCAGCGAGCTTGTTCGATTGGCGAGCACTCGGGGATTCAAAACTCCTGTTTATGGGCGAGGAGGATTCGTGCGGTTAATGACATCCATCAAGGCCTTATTGGACATGATGCACCAGCAATGCCCCCAGGTTTGTCATGGTCACAGTGGGTATGGTGGCGGGTATGGTCCTCTTGTAGGTCACTGGAAAGAGGACGTCACCTGTAAGGTTTCGGATCCTCCCTTCACTAATCTTACTCTCAGAAGTGACATCGACAAAAAACTCATGCTCATTAGATGACTTTCTGGTGGTGGAGATGTTCATCAACGAAGGACTATGGCCCACACCAGTTGGTCGGGTGGAATCAGAATGTTCTTCTGCATTTCAACCTCGAGAAACACCATTGTTCTCGGTCAGCGATGAGCTTCTTCAATATTTACATCATGCATCATGGTGTAATCAGCATCCGATTGTCTCAACACTGATCAGCCTTTCTTCGGTGCTCTTCCAAACATCTTGTATTTGGAGTGGTGAAAATGCCTCGAAGAGTGAGTGCAACCTTTTACTGAGAGAGAGGGACTTCTTTGTACTCCTTTATTGTAAAACTCAATTTTATTGTATAAGAGAGCGTCTTGTATCACTTTCATATGTTTGAATATTAATAAAAGTGACACTTTTTCTTATCTTCTTATATGTCTTGAATTCCTTTTTTTTTTTTGCATTGAAAATCAGACACATAGAAGTAGGAACTCTTGACTTGCTAGAAATGTGATAATTGACTTAACAAGTCAACGTTAGGAAAAATTCCGTTTCGAGAATTTAAGATTACTGTCAGAAGTGTGATACTAACTTGACAGGAGTAGAGTGGTTTTTGTAGGTTTCCTAATCTATGAATGAGAATGACAAGTGACGTTTTCTCACCTTTATGGCAGATTACAAATAAGTATTCATCAGAGGTTTAGTATTAACTTGACTAGAACTCAGCTGGAGATTTGATGGAAACACTGCTAAAGATTAAATGTTAATCTAACAATATTTTTAAGTAGACCTGTTATTCTATTGACAAAAATAACAAGTAAAACTAGACCCACGGGAGATCTAGAAGAACTTTTACCATTAGAGACGTGATGTTCGCTTAACAGGTTGGATTAAATCTTATCAGAAGTGTGATATTAACTTGACAAGGACGTGGGTCAGAGGTGTGGTATTAACTTGACTCAATGAGCGTTTCAGCTTCATTTGGGAAGACTGAAAATATCACTGTCATAGGTGTAATGTTAAACTTGGCAGTGAAGGTAATGCTAGATGTGTAGTTTTGAACTTAGCATTAATCATCTCGACTTCGATAGGGAAGTTCGAAGGAAAGTCATTGTCATAGGTGTATTGTTGAACTTAGCAATGAACTAGACGCTAGAGGTATGATGTTAAACTTAGCGTCACTCATCTCAGCTTCGATATGGAAGCCTGAGGAAAAGTAACTGTCAGAGGTTTACTTTTGAACTTGGCATCAACTTAATCACTGTTAGAGGTGTAGTGTTAAACCTAGCAGTAATTTGTCAGAGGTGTGTTGTTAACCTGACAGTAATCGATTTGCGATATGATCAATTTTGAGGATTTGTCATTCTATTGATGAGAATTGACAAGTGAAGTTTGGAATGTCAGAGGTGTAATGTTAACTTGACAAATTTGAAGACTTGCTACTCCATGTAGAGTTGAGACAAGTAAAGTTTGTACTCGCTGGGGATCCGCTTACTAAAATGGAATTATCTCTATACTGTGAAGCAGTTGCTCTCAAATGAAATTATCTCTATTGACTTTGTCTCGTCAATGTTTTCCATTATGTTTGCAAAGGGGGAAAACTTACAAATAAAAAGTTTGAGGAGCTAAATTACAAGTATTCTTAAAAAGATTACAAGTAGATCTCCTCAGAGATTCTGGGAAAATGTGCCGATAGGAGTCTGGTCAGCGCGCGACCACTTTGTCCCTTTGACGATGCGAGCGATGAGATTCCCTTCTCGCCTGGTTCCGGGAATCAGAGAATAGAGGATTGGTAGAACCCTCTGACTACTTCTCAAAACCACTTCTGTGAGGAATTCCTTCTCGCCTGGTTCCGGAGATTCCTTGAGGAAAAGAGGTTGTTAGGGTATCACCACCCTGAAAAGAGAAGTATTTCTCTTGGAAGGTCTCTGAATTAGAGAACGCACGATGCGTTATGAAGAAGTCTCTGCTTGTGGAGTCTTCTCTCTCCTGTGCCATCCTCTCTCTTGTGCCCCTGACGGGCTATTTATAGGGAAAGTAAGGGTATAATCGTCCCCTTTGAAGATATAGAAACAGATTGAACCGAATCTGTTTGAATCTGGAAAGTAGCCTTGCTGCGAGGCTATAATAGCTTCGCGGAGCTAGAAAATGGCAAGTCGGTTGATCTTTCCGATGTGTTATGATCCTTTCCATATCGTTGATTGATTCTCCTTGATCCACTTACTCGTTTCAAGAGAGTCAAGAGATTGTGGCAATCACCTGCCATATTTGAATCCTGATTGGATTTGATTAGATTGAATCCGATCTTATCAGGAGATTTGATTGGTCAAGGTTGACCATAGCAGGCTGATGGCGGAGCTGCCCGCTTTGAAGCTCATAGCGGAGCTAGAGGCAATTCCTGGCGAAGTCCGAAAAGAGGCTTTTCGGCGAAGCTGTCAGTTAGCTTCCTGGCGATGCTCTGGATGATGTTAGCCTCTCAAGCGAGGCTATCTCCTTGGGCTAATGTAATGCTAAATGCTAGCATTTTAGACCTGCTGAGGTCTGTTTAGAAACAATCCGGGTTCACTGTTCTGCTTGCTGGATCAGTGGAGTCCAAACCGCTTCCTTGTCCCTTGGAGTTGGGTGAAAAAACTGGTCTTCAGCTCGTCTGTCCCTTGTCTTTTGTAAATGTCAACAAGTTTAGACATCGTTCGGACCAATGAGAATCTTGTCTTTTTAAGTGTCAACAAGACCCCCTTCAAAGTTTTCGAAAGTCTGCAATAGCCCAGACTTCGAAATACTTTGAACTGCTGTGATGGTGGTGTGGAGTATGAACATCTCCATGATGGTTGAGTTCAGCTTCGCCTTCAATCCTGCTTTGGGATGGATCTGCCGAAGAATTGCACTGGTTCGCGAGTAGCTTCGCGTCGGGGTAGCTCCGTATCTGGGCTTTCAAGAAATAAGTTCGCTTTGGAACTCCTGTTGCTTTTTCAAAGCCAACTGCCGTGGGGCGGTTACGAGGAGGATCATTCCCTCTTTCGCGCCAATCGAGAGAGATGTTCTCCGATTTGCACATTTCCAAGGGAGGATATTCCCTTTATTCAAGGCGCCATAAGTGCCTTTTATGAGGGAGACGTTTTCTTCCCTTGTACGGTTCCAATGGGAACCGTCCCTGTCATCAAGGCGCAATCAAGGCCTTAAGTGCGCTCGTGCTTCCACGCTTGAGGTGGTTGTGCTCAGGCCATGGGGCCTATAAATAGGACACTTGAGGTCCTCTGAAGAGAAGTGCCTTGCCTTTCTTCTTCCCTTCTCTTGGTTGTGAGAGATACTCAGATCTCAGAATTAGTGGGAAAGCCCACCCTGGTTGTCTAACCGGCCAAGGACCAGTAAGTCTTGATCATTCAAAGACTTCACCGCTTTTAGGGAACTCATCTCCCTTGACTTAGCTTTGGCAGCTCGCTTCAGAGATTAGCTTCCCTTGTTCTTCATCTTGCAATTGGCTGTTGCAGAGAAGGATCTCATCACGGCTTTCTGCGAAACCATCATCTTGATTTGATCAGAAAGACCATTGCTTGTTAAGTCCGCTGCGCAGGCAGGACTTGGGACTTGGCTTCTTCAATAGTTGAGCCAGTCTTGCCATATTGGCGAGGTTGAGACTGTTCTTCACAAGATCAGTCTGACTTTGCCGTATAGGCGAGGCTAGGACTTGGCGTTTGCTGAGCCAGCCCATGGTTGCTGTGCAGGTGGAACTTGTCCTCTGCTGAAGTCGGATTGCTTTGCCGCTGAAGAATCTGACTTAATGTTTTTGCAGCTCTTTCTGTGCTTAACTGCTAACTTGCTTCAATTTGCCTTGCAGCGAGCTATGCTTGCCAGTCTGGTGACTTGATGGAAGAAGCCATAAAATTGCCTTATGCTTCCCCGGTTGAAGCTTTACTTTTAAGCAGGAGGAACAATTCGGGGCAGCGGATGCGCGTCCCAGGGGCTGTTGGCAGCCTCTTATCTGAGATGATTCGATCTGAGGTGAGGCTGGCTGCCGACTTTCAACTTTGGTGGCCTTCGTCGGGGACGATCCACTTCATGGGAGTGGGCCTCACACCCGTCAGATTACTAGCATCAAAACTAGTTCCCATTATAGGTGATCTGACGTGTTGGCGGCGATAAGCTTTTATTGCCAGGCTTCAACAAAAATGGCCTGGTAAGATCTGCCATTTTGTGGAGAAAAATGACCGTGTCCTTGTGGCACCATCTGCTCATGTGCGAAGGATTACGGCCTTGTGCAGGAGGAAGGCCTTTCCTGTCCCGTTGATCTGGCTTGGTAGCAGATAAAACCGCTTGTATGCCTCAAAAGATCTTTGTTGGGCAACTGAGTGTGTTGTATGAAACACAACTTCGATGTAATATCAATGTACCCTTGCTTTTGAATCAATGAAAGTTCATTGTCTGATCATCTGATTTGCTTGCTTTCACTGAGAGTCTGGCCATAGCTGGGCTGAACTGTATGCAGAGTTAAGGACATTGTCCTTTCTTCGAATGATCTTCGCGAGACCGGCATGTCCCGCAAACAGCAGCCTCTTTGGCGGGCTAAGGTAGACCTCCTGGCGAAGTCTTTGAAGGTTTGTGCGAAGCCCGCACTTTGCTCCTGCGCGGAGTTAACCCTTTAGTGGGGTTGAACCGTCGCACTTTGGGAAAAGCGCCTCAGGCGCTTCGGGCACTGTTTCGAATTAATTCGAAACGGCGGCATGTGCCCTTTTTCGAGGCCTTGATTTAGGCGCTGATTGGCCTATAAAAGCCCGATTGGGCTGAATATGGGAAGATCTCCTTTTATTTTTAGAGAACTTTCTATCTCTTCCTCTTCTTCTTCCTCCTTTGCTTCAGAGTACTTTGAGCACTCTTGCATTCCTTCAATGGCGCCCAAGAGACGAGCGGGAAAGGAAGCAGCGACTTCTGCAGCGGAGGGTCCTCCTCCTCCGTTCATTGAGCGACCAATCGCTGGTAAGAGACTCTCCAATTTGATTAGAGAGTGGTCTTCATCCTTTGGAGTCGATACTCGGCTATTAGGACGATCGAATATGATCTGTCCTTATCAGGGAACTCGTTTCCCTTAACTTCCCTATTTTACTTGCACCAGGGAAGTAAGAACTGAACAGTTCTTCCCTTGGGCTTCCATAGGAAGCCATTGCTTGGGGCAGTCTTCATCCTGTTGAGGAACAGGATATGGGTCGTGTGCCTTCAGTCGTGGCCACGAAGGACGACTGTTGGTCATGAAGTGCTTTTGATGACGTCAGCCCTTAGGGCTATGCCAGTTCCTGCAAAGATGCAGTCTTATCTGTGAAGCGAAGCTTTTTATCAAAGCTATTATCCCGCTGTTCCTGCTTACTGGGCGAAGCTATGCCTTAGCGAATTTTTATGTCTTCGCGTCCATTTGATTGGTGAACTAATCATAGTTCATTTTTTTTTTTTTTTTTTTTGTTTTTGCAGTACATTACGCCTCCGGCCTCCAGAACAGTCTATTTGGCGTAACCAGTCGAGCAGGGAGCATCAGCTTGCAGTTCATCGGGCAGGCTTCCTTGTTCAGTGAGCCGAGCCCCCTTGTACGGGATACGCTCATTCAGAGCGGTGGCCCGCAGGCCATGCGGAGCATCCTGACTACGGCTTCGTTTGAAGATATCGACCGTCAGGCTTACAAAAAGCCTGACTTCATGTTCGGGGATGCTGCACCTGATCCCGATCGCCAGCTGCAGGCCGGCGAAGGCCAGTGGATCTTCCAGTTGGATGGCGAGAGATTCTATCTCCCGTCTACTAAGCGGCATTTCGCTTTGTCTCTTCCTTCGCGAGCGTGACTCAGGCTCGGAAGATGGCGTGGGGCGTGAGCCTAAATGCCGAGTCTATAAGTGTCGGGAGGTTGACATTCCAGACCGGCTATTCGAGGGCGGGCCCTCCTCGTAGCATAATAGGGCTATACCCTGGGAAGGTATTGCGGGACCTTCCAGTAGGAGAGAATCCAGCTGCGGCGCCGACCTTCGGTACTCAGTTCTGCGAGGCTGAGGGGAACTACCCCGCCACAGATTTCAGGGCTCCTGGTTGGGTCCACCCTCCTAGGTCATGGTGGGCGGAGTTGACCAATTATATCCTCAATCATTTTGAGGGGGAATTAGAGAGGTTGAACCTCTATGAGGCCGTCAGGGCGACCTGCTACGGCATTGAGATGAAGGTGGCGTGCTTCTACGCCATCCTTGAGTTGTACTGCCCAGCCTCGGGGACTTTCTTCACCCCGGTTGGTGAATTGGGTATGGCCCTGCATGAGATGCGAGAGATCTCTGCTTTGCCCTTCGGGTCTCTTCCATATGAAGAGTATTTTCGTGTGAGGCGGAGTTGGCTCTCTTGGAGAAGCAAGAGCCTGCTTTGCTTGAGACATATCGGGAATTGATGTGCCACCTGCACATTTGTTCCAGCATCCACACTGGTGGCAAGGGTAGCTCGAAGAGCTTGAAGAGCTGGGGAACTACTTGTTCCCGGACATGACTAGTGCGCCCGAGGCAGCTCATTGCGGAGTTGCTGAAGAGGACATCTTGGCAAGGATGGAGGTGCATGCTGAAAAGGACATCGTCGTGACAGAAGATGATGGTCCTTTCGAGAAGGGTGATGTTCTTCGGAGCTTTCACCATCAGGCCCGTCGGCCTATGTCTCGCAAGGCGTTGCTGGCTGGCTTCTTGACCATCTGGTTAAAGAAGTGTGTCGTGCCTTCTTCTTCGGGTGACATTGTTCACCCGAATGTGCTGCTGCCTGCCGTTCGCTTGGTCCATGGCCACCGTCTGGGTCTTCTCCCGGCCATGGTGTGTTGTATTCAGAGGGGCCTTCGTGTTCTGACGGAGGCTTTCTGCAGGCCGATGGCGTCAAGGCGGGGGAAGGGTGCCGTCCTGCCTTGCGACGGACCCAATCCTAGGGTAGGTTTACCGTACACCTACTTGATGGCGTGGTTCGCCTTGCACTGCCCTACTTTAATTGGAGCTGGGGAGGACCCTCCGCCGGGTGTTCAAACGGCGCTTCTCCGTCGTTTTGAAGGCTGTTCGTGGCAGAAAACTTATGTGGCCGAGGCCGTAAGTAAGTGCGTCGTTATGACGCCTATAGCCTGTTCCGTGTTTTCCTCGCCTGCGGGTGCAGGATATAACGAGAAATTCCATGATGTGGAGTCAGGTCGGTCTCCCATGAGTCGGGGTGTTTTCGAGTGGCTGGTCTGTATCCGGCCCTCGCATTTGTTGTACAGGAGTGGGGATACCTGCTACCTGGAGCCCTACGTCCCGAGCCGATTTGCCCGCCAATTTGGGTATGACCAGTTGTATGTGGGCAACCCCAATCCGGACCTGGCTTTCATGGGGAGCCTCATTGATGGGGCTCGTGCTTGGCGGTTCTTTACCGCGGATGAAACTGGAGCATGGCTACGCACGCCGCTGAGGGATCCCGGCCTTTGGACGACCCTGTGTTTCTGCCAATGGTATGCGGCTTCGAACTCCACACCTGCTAGGTTTAACGTCAACCGTTCGGGTGTGAGGTTAATTTCTCATCGGATGAGGCAGAAGGCTTCTGATAAGATGGAGGGCAAACGAGTCCGTGTTCCTGGCATAGAGGAGTTCATCGCTATAGATGACAGCGAGGCTTCTGATGCGGGGAGCCCTCGCTTTGAGGCAGAGACAAGGGCTGATGCCCACGAAGCTGGTGCTCGTGAAGCCGGGTCTGGTGTAGTGGGAGCAGCTCCCCCACAGCATGTGGAAGAAGTGGAGGAAGAGGACTCTGAGGTCCACTTCAAAAGGAAGCGTGGGAGTGGATCCCGTAGGAAGTCGTCGGCGAAGAGGCCCCGTCGTCATGCTCCTACAATTGTGGTAGAGGGCGAACCCTCTACTGCGCTTCCTTCTGCTGCTCCATTAGTGGCTGAGCCGTCGGTTGCTGAACCGACTACTGGTAAGATTGGCCCATCTAATATGTCTTCAGCGCGCTTTACATAACTCATCATTTGCTTTTTGTTGCAGGAGCTGAGGCAATTGGAGGGCAAGGGGAGCACTACGATCCCCTGTTTACTTATGGAAGTGCAGCTGGTTCCTTTGCTCGCTCGGAGGAGTCTGGGGATCATGCGGCCGATATTGGCCCTTCGGCGCCGAGGCTTCTAGAGGAAGTCTTATGGCATCCAGCTCTGCCGGGTGGTCTGCGGAGGAATCGGCGAGTGGGCCGGCTATCCGCGTTGAGTCTGGTAAGAACTTTCCGATGGGACCCTTGGATTCTGATGCGGCTGACGAGGTGACATCGGCCTTCGGTAAGACTAAGATCTCTTGGTCCTCGCCTATTTGTTGCGTCCTCCTTTTTGACCTTGGTTTTGTTGCAGGTATTCGTCCCCAAGGTGCATCAGCTTGGCAAGAGGCGGAGGGTTTTCCTGGAGGGTCAAAGGGCGATATGAGCGCTTCGACCGGGGCAGACGCTGCTGTGTTAGACGCGCTGTATGGCGACCTGCCTTTTTATCAGCCCAAATCAGCGGAGGGGCCTGAGGTTGAAGAGGCGGCAGTCCCGGAGGTACCCCCACTTCCAGTCATATCAACGAGTGGGGTGCAGACTGTCTTGCCGAATACGGCATTGAGGGTGATTGTGAGCCCTACCTCCCCGACGCTGGTAGTTGAGCCTGCTGCTCAGGAGGTGGTTGCCAGTCCTACCTCCGCGGTGGCTGGCGTGCTGGTGTCGCTGAGGACTCCGCCGAGGTCACCTTTGGCTTGCCCTGCTGCTGTCGATGTTCCCGCTTCTTCTTCCGCGGTGGTGTCGACTAGGTTGGTAGATTGCTCCGAGGTTGTCTCAAGGGTTGATGAAGCTGAGAATGACTTTATCGGTAATCTGGTCGACAGCTTCTATAATAGTTTGGAGCAGACTATCGGTCTAGTCTTGAAGGGCTCGCCTGTGCCATTTTCGAAGCTGAAGATGGTTCTCTCCCGTGGCATTGAGTGTATCCGGGACTTTGAGGGGTACCATCAAGCTACTGCTCTGGAGCTCCTGGTAGATGACCTTGAGAAGGACGTGGGAAGGAATGGCCATTTCCATCGTTCCGACGCAGCGTCTTTGGCTGATGAACGGCTCGCACGTCTTGTCGCCCAGAAGCGCGAGGCTCAGCTCGCTGCCCAAGAGGCTGTTGAGGCTATCTCCTCTGACTTGAGGTCCTTGGAGGCAGAGGAAGCAGAGGTTGGGAGTGCAATTGATGCTTCCAACAGTGCTCTTTTTGACGCTGAAGATAAGATCAAGAGGGCTGAAGAGATGATCCGAAAGGCAAATCTCCTCTTGTCGAAGGCTACACAGATGCGTCATGAAGAGTCTGCGCGGCTTAAGCAGCTCAGGGCTCGAAGTGAGGAACTGGCGGAGCGGAAGTCATCACAGAGGGCGACTTTGGCGGAGACCGAGGCTCGTCTGGCTCAGGCGGTGGACTTCGATGAGGCAGAGCTAAGATCACAGGCGCTGGCCCAGGCTGAAGATGACAGGAGGACGCGGCTAGCTTCGCTCGGAGATCGGATCCGATCTTATCATGTACGCCTATAGGCTCCTCCATGTATCCCATCCTTTTGGATTTAATAGAAAATTTTTCTTTTGTCGTCTGTTGTTTAGATAATGAGACATGACTGCCTGTTGGTTCAGAGGTTGCAGTAACATAACCGAATGGGACGTTGCCAGTCTCGAGGTTAGCCCTTTGCGGGGCTTGAAAGGAAGGGAGATACTTGCCTTTTGTAAATGTCAGCAAGCATCGAGATTGAGACTTAGCTGTCAGCTGGTTCAGGGGTCGCAATGACATGACCAATTTGAGACGCCACTAGGCTCAATGGTAGATGAAACTTGGCTATCTGCCAGTTCAGAGGTCGCAATGACGTAACTGGTCGAGAAGCCACCAAGCTTCAATCAATAGGTGATACTCGTCTTTTGTAAATGTCAACGAGTATCGAGACCTGTCTTTTGTAAATGTCAACAGGGCTCGGGATCGAGACTTAGCTGTCTGCTGGTTCAGAGGTCGCAATGACATAACCAATTTAGACGCCACTAGCTCAATGGTAGATAAAACTTGGCTATCTGCCAGTTCAGAGGTCGCAATGACGTAACTGGTTGAGAAGCCACCAAGCTGCAATCAATAGGTGATACTCGTCTTTTGTAAATGTCAACGAGTATCGAGACCTGTCTTTTGTAAATGTCAACAGGGCTCGGGATCGAGACTTAGCTGTCTGCTGGTTCAGAGGTCGCAATGACATAACCAATTTAGACGCCACTAGGCTCAATGGTAGATAAAACTTGGCTATCTGCCAGTTCAGAGGTCGCAATGACGTAACTGGTTGAGAAGCCACCATGCTGCAATCAATAGGTGATACTCGTCTTTTGTAAATGTCAACGAGTATCGAGACTGTTTTTGTAAATGTCAACAGGGCTCGGGATCGAGACTTAGCTGTCTGCTGGTTCAGAGGTCGCAATGACATGACCATTGAGACGTCACTAAGCTCAATGGTAGATGAAACTTGGCTATCTGCCAGTTCAGAGGTCGCAATGACGTAACTGGTTGAGAAGCCACCAAGCTGCAATCAATAGGTGATACTCGTCTTTTGTAAATGTCAACGAGTATCGAGACCTGTCTTTTGTAAATGTCAACAGGGCTCGGGATCGAGACTTAGCTGTCTGCTGGTTCAGAGGTCGCAATGACATGACCAATTGAGACGTCACTAAGCTCAATGGTAGATGAAACTTGGCTATCTGCCAGTTCAGAGGTCGGAATGACGTAACTGGTTGAGAATCCACCAAGCTGCAATCAATAGGTGATACTCGTCTTTTGTAAATGTCAACGAGAATCGAGATCGAGACTTAGCTGTCTGCTGGTTCAGAGGTCGCAATGACATGACCAATTGAGACGTCACTAAGCTCAATGGTAGATGAGATTGGCTATCTGTCAGTTCAGAGGTCGCAATGACGTAACTGGTTGAGAAGCCACCAAGCTCAAAATTGCAATGGAGTTTGGGAAAAGTCTCATTTTCACGGGGAGAAACGAGGGAATCACTGTCATAGGTTGATGTTAACGTAACAGCGAGATATATATGTGGTCCTACCATTCTATGGATGAGAATTGGTAAGTGACTTTGGAGATCTCGTTCTCACGAGGAGAATGATGAGGGCTGCTGTCATAGGTTAAATGTTAACGTAACAGCGGAATATATATGTGATCCTACCATTCTATGGATGAGAATTGGTAGGTGATTTTGGAGAGGAATCAAATGGGAGCAGGTCCTTGGGATTTTAAGCAAACCCCCAGCTACCAGCAGGTTTGATATGCTTGGAGAAAGAGAGAGGCTCTCTTTGTGCGCATTCCGGACGCGGCGGATCCGATCAGGGGTGTAATGTTAACTTGATCGAGAGCAAGATCCTTGATTAAGGATAGTATTTCTTTAAGAATTTGCCATTGATTGGCATCATGAGGAGTCGCATATGCATTCATAAGGCGGTATGCCCCGTTTGAATAGACTGTCTCTATTACAAACGGTCCTTCCCATTTAGGCTGAAATTTGCCTTTGGTCTTGTGCGTCATAATCATCGGTCGTCTGACGGCTAAGACCAGGTCTCCTTTATGGAAGATTCTCTGCTGACCTTCTTATTGAAGGCTTTTGACATCCGAGCCTGATATAGCTCGATGTGTTGCTGAGCTTGCAGCCGCTTCTCGTCTAGGGCTTCGAGCTCTTGAAGACGCAGGCGATCATGTCTTCTGATGTCATTTTAGTAGTCAGGGCTACTCGCCAATGATGGCACCTGGATTTCCAATGGGATGACCGCTTCGCACCCCATATACCAGGGAGAAAGGGTATTGACTGTCGGTGTCCCGGATCGTGGTCCGGTAGGCCCAAAGCATTCCGAGCTTTTCGTCCCAATCTCGCTTGTTCGAGGAGACAAACTTCTTGAGCAGCTTGATGATTGTCTTGTTGAATGCTTCTGCTAAGCCATTGGCGGCAGGATTGTAAGCTGTTGAAGCCACATTCTGAATTCGGTATTTATCGCAGAACCGATAGAATCCTTGGCTTATGAATTGAGGACCATTGTCGTGGATGATCCGCCTGGGAACACCAAATCGATGGATGACGTGGTGTTTGATGAAGCTAACCAGATTGGAGGTTTTGACTTCGGTCAACGGTATGGCCTCTGCCCATTTTGAGAAGTAGTCGGTTATTGCGAGGATAAACCGATGACCTCTTGCCGAAGAGGGACTGATTGGCCCTACGACATCGATTCCCCATGCTTCAAATGGCCATGAAGCAACAGTAGGGTGGAGCAACTCCGAAGGTTGGTGTATGAAGTCTGCATGGACCTGGCACGCCTTACACCTTCGTGCATATTGGGTGGCATCGGCCATCATGGTCGGCCAGTAGTACCCAAGTCTGTGCAACCTGTCTTTAAGCTTTGGACCCGGCTGGTGAGCTCCGCAAATGCCATCATGTGCTTCTTTAAGCACTTCCTGTGCCTCTGAATGGGAAAGGCAACGGAGGAGGACACCGTCATATGAACGACGGTAGAGTGTCTTCAAAGTGGGATCATAGTAGAAACGGAGCGACCTTCGTCTGATGGACGCCGCTTCTTTGGGATCGTCTGGAAGCAGACCGTGCAGAGCGTAGTCAATGAGGGGGAAGCGCCAATCCCTCGGCTCAAGATCCACGGAGATATTATGGACCTCTTGGATCCTTAGCATATGCTTGGAGCATACGAGATGCCGGGTTGCGACTGTGAGGTGATACTCGGTATCGGCTGGCAAGGCTAGCGTTGTCGCTAATGCAGCGAGAGCATCCGCCTTGGTATTTTGAGATCGGGACACATGCCCGATGTAGAAACCTTCAAATAAGCTAGCCAATTCGATGGCTGTATGATAATAAGGCACCAAGTCCTCATGGCGGACTTCATATTCGCCTTTGACTTGACTGATGATCAGCTTTGAATCGCCATAAACTTCAAGATAGCGTACCCCCATTCCATGGGCGAGCTGGAGACCGATGAGCAGAGCATGTATTCCGCTACATTGTTAGAGCATGACTCTGTCAAGGAGAATGCCCTGGGAAGGATATGATCCTGTGGGGAGATGAAACACACCCCCACTCCGGCAATAATCTTGCCTTTAGGGCCCATCCGCGATGCTCCGTCGAAGAACATCTGCCACACTTCCTCTGCTGAGGTTGCATTAGACTCGAAGACCTCATCAGGGATGTCTTCGTGAAGTTTTGAATGTTCCGGAACTGGATGCGCAGCCAAGAACTCTGCAAGGGCTTGACCTTTAACGCCTTTTGAGGGGTAAAGGTTATGTCGTATTGGGACAATAGCAGTGCCCATTTAGCCAATCTTGAGTTCAACGACCCTGGCTTCGTCATGAGAAGACGTAAAGGGTTCACCCTGGAGATGACATGTATGGTTTGGCCAACCAAATAATGTCGAGTCTTCTGGACAGCGAAGACGAGAGCTAAACACTCCTTCTCAATAGGATTGTACCGAGATTCCGCTCCTATGAGAGTTCTGCTCAAATAATAAATGGCTTGCTCATGGCCATTGTCGTCCTTCTGGGCGAGGAGAGCGCCGAGGGAATAGTCCAATGCTTTTACATAAAGAGGAATGGTTCCCTGATGTAGGGGCCACTAAGACCGGAGGTTTGGTGAGATACCTCTTAATGTCTTCATAAGCTTTTGGCAAGCTTGATCCCATATGAAGGCAGTACCCTTCTTCATGAGTCGGGTGAATGGCTGGCAGCGGCCTGAAAGATTTGCAATGAATCTTCTGATGTAAGCTAACCTGCCTTGCAAGCCTCTGAGCTCTTTGAGGTTTGTGGGTGGATGCATGTCCTGGATGGCTTTGACTTTGTCCGGGTCCAAGTGGATCCCTTTTGATGTGATGATGAACCCAAGGAATTTGCCGCTGGATACTCCTAAAAAGGATTTTGTCGGGTTCATTTTCAACTGATGAGCCCGCATTATATTGAACATCGTCCTTAGATCGCGAAGATGTTCATCTTTGCGGCGACTTTTGACAGCAATGTCGTCAACATAGCACTCCACCGTCTTCCGGAGATGATCGCGGAAGATCATGCTCATTGCCCGCTGGTAGGTTGCTCCGGCGTTCTTCAGTCCGAAGGGCATTACAGTGTAGCAGTATACCCCCAATGGCGTTCGGAAAGAAGTATGCTTCTCGTCATCAGGATACATCTTGACCTGGTTGTACCCTGAGAAGCCGTCCATGAAAGACATCCTCTCGAATCCGCATGTGTTGTCGATCATGACATCGGTGATCGGCAATGGGAATTCATCTTTGGGACAGGCCGTATTGAGATCACGGTAGTCGATGCAGATTCGTATTTTCCCATTCTTCTTGAGGACGGGGACTATGTTAGCCACCCAATCTGGATGTTGTTCCTCCCGGATGAAGCCACAAGCAATGAGCTTATGAACTTCGGCTTCAATAGCCTCCATGATGTTTGGGCGGAAACCGACGTTGTTGCTGCTTGACTGGCTTAACGTCGGGCTTGATGTTTAGACGGTGCATAGCGACCTGTGGATCAAGTCCGGGCATGTCTTCATAGCTCCAGGCGAAAACATCTATATACTCTTTTATGAGTATTATCAGTTTTCCTTTTCGATGAGTGATAAGCTTTCACTTATGAAATAGGCTTGGGTGATCTTGACTACCCAAGTTGACCTGGATCACCTTGTCTTTGGTAGGCGGCTCGCGCAGCTCAAACCGCTTTTCCCATTGGAGACTTAATTGCTGGGCCCATGATTCCTCATTGGCAACCTCTGCGGGTTCCAACTGACTGCTTGAAGTCATGAGGCTTTCGAATATTCTTCCTATGCTGACATCAGAGTCCCATTCAGAGGATGAGGCCGACTGTGATGGGATCGATCCATCGCTTTTGTCCTGAACCGTTGTTGATGATGTGGGTGTAACATAACCCAACCCCCTGCGCGTACTATCATAGTAATTTGCAGGTTTCCCTCTTGGGACGGAGTTACGCGTCAAGCTGCGTCTTCCTTTTCCGAAGTTTAGGCCCGCTCCCTGCTTCAGGTTGTAACCCATCTTCTTCATGATATGGCGCGCTGATGGCGCGTAATGAAAGAACTGTGGAGCATCCGACTCTGAGCTTGAGTCTGTAGTTGAGGATCTCCCTGGCCGAACTTTGCCGAAGATTATCGGCGACTGACCTTGCTTGGACGGAGGGACTACCAGCGTGGCCCCTTCTATGGCTTCCACGGATGTACTAGCCACACTCGACTCATGTACGGGCATATGAAGAGAGCCATCCATAATGGATTTGATCGACTCAATGCTCGCAGGATAATCAAAAGAAATATTATCATTAATTATCCATTCGCCTTCCTCATCAGAAGGGATCTTACATCGGGGATCATTAAAGCATGCTACAATTGGCTCGCCAATCAGAATGGCCGGCATGCCCGTTTCAGATTCCGAATCCGCCTCATTGCCACTTCCATCACTGTCTGGCAATGGTTCTCCCGGCGTTCCACTAGCCTCTTGATATAGGAGAGCATCTGTGAAATAGTTTCCACCCCTTGAAGGGCTGCTTCTCAGCGAAGACAGTTCGTACTGTCGCATCATCCTCAACATACTTGAAGCACTGATGGAGAGTGGATGGAACGATCCAGTTGGCATGGATCCATGGTCGTCCCAGTAGCAGGTTGTATGATGTGTCCGCGTCAATGACATAGCATGTCACTTCTGACTTCAGGCTTCCGATTCTGCAGCGAAGCCGAATCTTTCCAAGCGGATGGCTGCTCCCGGCGTTGAAACCATATATTGTAGTGGTGGTTGCGGACAACCTGTACAATGGTATGCGAGGAAATAGAGGAGTCTTTTGGGGATGATGCTGAGTGCAGACCCCGGATCGACTTGTACTCTTCAATGCATGTGGAACCGATATACCCGGTATAGTACAGAGGTCGATCATGCTTGTTGTCTTTGAGAAGCATATCTTCCGCCGTGAAGGTAATGGCAGGTACCTTTGACTGTGCGTGATGGCACTCTGAGCAGGAAAGCCGCATCTCATCACCAGGAATCTCAGGCATGTATGTCAGAAAGGACTCTGAGTGGCTAGCGCATCTCTGAGTGCCTCTCTTGTCTCTTTAGAGAGACGAAGAAGCTCGTGTATTGTGATACGAGCCGGGATATTGGCTAAGTGGGCCAATATATCAAAGCGAAAGGGCGTGGCTAGCCCTTGGCTTGGCGGTTTCTTCATCACGTGGTCGAATCGCACTTCCTTAGGTTTTTCCTTTCCCTTGGCTGGAATTGGAGTGGATGTCGGCATTGGTACTGACGCCGTTTGTTGCTGTATCTCGTCAGTAGTTCTGTCATACTGCCTTAGGTATGACTTTCCAGACCGGGTGCCCATCTGTTGAGGCGCATCTGCCTGCGCTGTACAGGCATGCTCTCTTCTTCTGAATCGCTGAGGGAAGCCGAAGTAAGATTACCATCATCTGGCAGGACAGAGATGACATTGCAGGACTTGCCCTTTTTGCTGGAGTCCTTCGACGTCCGCTGTACGTCTTGGACGAGGTCAGGGTGTATCCACATAACTTCCCCTGTCTCCAATGTCAAAGGGACGAGACCCTTGTTGTATTGAGTCATGGCTGAAGGATGCTTGACTTCTAGCCGTGGCGCCGGGGCTGAATAGGTCCCGTCGGGAACCATGACCTTCTGGGCAGTGCCGAACTCAATAGTCACCATATGGCAGTGACTTTCTTCTGCTCCGTCTTCAGTGTGAGGACTCCGGCGTCGACCAAGGCTTGAATTCTATCCTTGAGAACATAGCACTTGTCAGTAGGATGGTGGATCATCCTGTGGTAGAGGCAGTACTTAGGGTCGTTTGTGCGCCCTATCTCATCAGGGCGTCGAGCATCTGGCAACTTCATCTTATTCCCTTTGTGGAGCAGATGGAATATCGTGACCACCTGGTCGTCTCTGAAGGAGTACTGTTTAGGAGGGAACTTGGGCTCCTGATTGTTGAAGCGCTCTTCTTGGCCTTTGACTGCATGTCCCGGTCAGCTCGACGGACATAATTTCCTTCCCTTTAGCTGGGAAGACTGCGGGAGATCGCTGCGCCCTTTGTTGTTCGCGCCCCATTTGCTTCTAGGGGCGGATGACTCGAACTTTTTAGCCGATTTTTCGGCTATCTCAGCTTGTTCGACCAGTTCCTTCCAAGTGTGGGCCTTGACAGCCCCCATGCGAACTTCTACTTGATCCGAGAAGTTATGTCTGCATGTTTGTAAAAGCATGGGTAAAGGCATCCCTGCTGGGCACATCAGAGATAGATTTCTGAACCGCTCAATGTATTCACGGACAGATTCGCCTTTCCTCTGCACAGTGGAAAGGAGCTTGTCCATGGTCACTTCGGTGTCATCCTCATAGAAGCGAGAGAGGAACCGAGTTTCCAGGTCGATCCAGGAATTGATAGAGCCCTGAGGAAGGCTTCGGAACCAGTCGAATGCCACCCCTTTCAAGGTGCCGATGAACAACCTAGCCATGATGGCGTCGTTGCTTAGAACATTACCGGGCTGGGACCGGAAATAGTAGATGTGCTGATTGGGCGAGCTCTTACCATCATACGTATGCAACGTTGGTGGTTTGAACTTTGGCGGATATGGCACCGAATCCCATTCCAGTGGGTAAGGACGGACTACCCTCACTTTCTTCAATTCATCCTTCTGAGCCAGGGATGAAATTTGAGCTTGAAGGCCTTTAAGGACTTCGGCATCCAGGGAAGAGCCTCCCTTAGTTCTCTCCGTCTTGGCGGATCATTGCTGAGATGTCCCTCCTCGTCATGATTACTCCGGTATCATCATTCCGGTTGCTGAGGAGCTGAGCGAGCATCTGTTGAATATTGTCCAGGGCCTCTTGCTGAGTTCTAGAGGTCTGCTCCTGAGCTTCCAAATGCCGACGAAGGTCGTCATTGGCGTTCTCGGCCATATTGACCGATGCTTTGTCCGTTCGCACCGAACTGACTGTTGCTGAAGAGGCATACCCGCTGTCTTCATATTCTCCATCGGATGATTGGGGTGACCGCCTGAGTTGTGGCACGGTTGGGACCGTCGAGGAGGAAGGCTGCTCATAATTATAGGGTATCGCCACCCTGGATCTGGTGCTTCAGAAAACACCTTCTTCGCGCACCAAGACTTCACCTAAGCCCGGGCTATAATCTGGATCTGGGGAGCCGAAAGGGGTGTCGTCAGAGGCTTGACTTCTTCCGCGCAGCTCTCGCCCCCTTCCGGTCATGTTGACGGATGCAGAGGCTGGATCCGGTGGCCCGCTCCTTTTGGGATGCTCATCGGGACGCGCGCAGACAGTCGATCAAAGACTGATCGCCGATATGGAGCAGTGGCGAGGGTCGGTCGTAACCGACACTGCATAGAATGGACCATCACCAATTGGCAGTCACATCGTCGAAGACAGGAGGAAGTAGTCTGGAAATGCTTCAATCTCCGCTTGTCCGCCAAGAATTCTCGCAGGTCGGCCCTGTAGGGGCCTGAACAATCTGGTATATGGGACAACGCATCGTTCCCTTATTCTGCGGAAAGGATCAGCACCGCATAGTGCTCTGGTTCTAGCCTCGCGGCTGTAAACCCGATGAGTATGCCGAGGTACAATAGCCTTGCTTGTGAAGACAGGGCTAGCAGTAGGCATTGCTGCTCTAGGCGACGGTATGATCGCCGTCTTGACTTTATGGTTGGCAGCATTGTTGGCGCAGGCGGGCATCTTGCCTTTTTCTTCATAAGAGAGGTGCGGATCTGGCGTGGCTACGCCTGAAGTTTCAGCAGAGGACCTCTGTTTAGGCCTCCATATCCGTTTTGGCAGAGGATGCATAGGTTCGCAAGGAACCTGAATAGCCACAAGCGGGGCTACGGGGTGTTGGCAAAATTCTGCCTCTGGTTTCTGATTTGAAACCTTGGTCATGAAGACTTCCCGTGCTTCCGTGCTCGAAGCATCAGGCACCCCCAGAGAGGACTTCTTTAAATCTTCCTTGATCGATCTGGATAACAAGGTTCTCAAAAGTGCAGGATCTGGGCCGCGGGCATGTTCCTTGTTGCGCCAGAGAACTGCGGCAGGTTTGCAGAGAACCTTTTCCGTCTCCGCAGAGACTTTGCTTGAAGATTTAGCCAGAGAAGATCTGGCTGCACCGGCTTTTCTGAATTCAGAGATAGACCCGAAGGTCTGTTCGTCGCATTGCGACACTTGATTCTCAGCAGAGGAGAATACAGTCCCCAGCGGAGTCGCCATCTTGTTTTCCATTATGTTTGCAAAGGGGGAAAACTTACAAATAAAAAAGTTTGAGGAGCTAAATTACAAGTATTCTTAAAAAAGATTACAAGTAGATCTCCTCAGAGATTCTGGGAAAATGTGCCGATAGGAGTCTGGTCAGCGCGCGACCACTTTGTCCCTTTGACGATGCGAGCGATGAGATTCCCTTCTCGCCTGGTTTCGGGAATCAGAGAATAGAGGATTGGTAGAACCCTCTGACTACTTCTCAAAACCACTTCTGTGAGGAATTCCTTCTCGCCTGGTTCCGGAGATCCCTTGAGGAAAAGAGGTTGTTAGGGTATCACCACCCTGAAAAGAGAAGTATTTCTCTTGGAAGGTCTCTGAATTAGAGAACGCACGATGCGTTATGAAGAAGTCTCTGCTTGTGGAGTCTTCTCTCTCCTGTGCCATCCTCTCTCTTGTGCCCCTGACGGGCTATTTATAGGGAAAGTAAGGGTATAATCGTCCCCTTTGAAGATATAGAAACAGATTGAACCGAATCTGTTTGAATCTGGAAAGTAGCCTTGCTGTGAGGCTATAATAGCTTCCGCGGAGCTAGAAAATGGCAAGTCGGTTGATCTTTCCGATGTGTTATGATCCTTTCCATATCGTTGATTGATTCTCCTTGATCCACTTACTCGTTTCAAGAGAGTCAAGAGATTGTGGCAATCACCTGCCATATTTGAATCCTGATTGGATTTGATTAGATTGAATCCGATCTTATCAGGAGATTTGATTAGTCAAAGGTTGACCATAGCAGGCTGATGGCGGAGCTGCCCGCTTTGAAGCTCATAGCGGAGCTAGAGGCAATTCCTGGCGAAGTCCGAAAAGAGGCTTTTCGGCGAAGCTGTCAGTTAGCTTCCTGGCGATGCTCTGGATGATGTTAGCCTCTCAAGCGAGGCTATCTCCTTGGGCTAATGTAATGCTAAATGCTAGCATTTTAGACCTGCTGAGGTCTGTTTAGAAACAATCCGGGTTTTACTGTTCTGCTTGCTGGATCAGTGGAGTCCAAACCGCTTCCTTGTCCCTTGGAGTTGGGTGAAAAACTGGTCTTCAGCTCGTCTGTCCCTGTCTTTTGTAAATGTCAACAAGTTTAGACATCGTTCGGACCAATGAGAATCTTGTCTTTTTTAAGTGTCAACACATGATAGACCGAAGGATGGGAACCCATGGCATTCTCTTGAGATCCAATGATTTCCACAGGCTTTATTTTACTCGGCTCTTCGCTGTGCTCGTGAAATGATCACCATCAATGATGTTTCCAAGGACTTGGTGTGTGCTATTAATAATAGGCTTAGTGCATTGTCCTTCCACATCAGAAAATATTATTGGGTGGATATGAAGAAGATTAATGAGATATATTGCTACAAGACTGAAGAATACTCTCATGATGCTATTAACAAATTCAATATCTATCCTGATCAAATTCCTTCTTGGCTAGTGGATTGGATACCTGAAAAAGGAGGTACCTCATTGGCAATCTACAACCAGCTCACATGGAGTTCAGGTTCTTTTCCCTGGTAACCTATGGGCCATAGTCTCATCTCTGACCGCTCCAAGACAGGCAGAGGGAATTCTCAATCTTTTTGAAGATAAATGGGATGATCCGAAGATCAGTATCAGTTCGTACAGTGAAGACCAGACGGCGATTCGGTTCCGAAATGCGTCATTCATGTGAGTGTTTTCTCTTTTACCATTTTCTTTATTCACCGTTCTCAGCAGTGTTTTATATGTTACTTACATGTGATCATCTTCTTTATTTTATCAGTTTGATTACCTGTATCGCTTCATGTGATATCAAGTACCGTACATCTTATTTATTTAGTTGAATAGAGGGATTACTATCATTTCAGGTATGGTAGTTATCACTATTAACTTAGGCCTAGTATGGATACCCTGTACTGTGACTTGATTTGATCTTCTGATCAGTTGACCTACATTATATTGAGGTTAGAGGACAATATATTAGACATAGTGTTTATTGGCAGTTGTTGGTATTATGCCGATTAGAATTCCGTGGATATCGAGGAAGTGATAGATATGACATTGCTTTACCAATATACTGATTTGCTGATACTTGGACTGGCATGACTTAGTTAGAGTTGGAGTTGACCTATGATATATATATTGACATTGGATCTTGATCAGTTTACAGAGGAGTTTGATCTTGTTAGATTGTCATATGTATGTGTGTATAGCTTACCCTGATATAGATATGTAACATGATCTTGATTTTAGATTATTGAACAAAAGACTTTCGGATTTACCCTAATCATAGTAATGAGTAGAGAGGGCCTAGATTTCTTATAGAGGACGTTACTCTCCTTATTACGATTATATCTAATATGTTACCGAGTTTTGGGATCTTATGATTGACTTTGAAAGAGTGAGAGTGTGTGATAATCTTGATCAAATTGAAATATAAGGAATTGATTGTGTATCAGGACATGTATTATTAGTATTGAGATTTAGATATATCGGTGAATCAGAAAAGATATATATAGATGACTTGAGCACCAGAGTAGGTTGATATGACGAGAGAACTGGTTATTGATTCATTAAACTTGTGGGTTACTGTACGGATTATTTTGACATAGATGATATTTGACGGTGAGGATGACTATTGAGGCTAGGTTCATGATGACTATTGAGATCGGCTATTGTTATATTGCAGTACAGGGATATGAGATATTGATCAGTTCCTGATGAGACCGGCTATTGAGTATTATCTAGTTCTGTTATTGTATAAATCCAGTTATTGAAAGTTACTGGGAACATATTGTCGGACCGTAACACATTCATTGTTATATTGTTCTACCGGTACACGGTATTATTGTTCACATTGTTATTGTCACATTGATATTGTTATTGTCACCGTATCGTCCCAGTAATCGAAATGACATGGATATTGATGTTATAAATAATAATACAAATGAACAACTTACATTGGGATTGGGGAAATTGATGGAGGAGACAGCGTCTGTATTTTGGGTGGACCTAGGATACAGGTTGCGCAGCCGAGACGGTCCACTGCAGGGTTCCGGGGGATGACTGACATCCCGTATTGTCCATATTGTCATTGTTATTGACACATTGTTATTGTATTGTTATTGACTACCTAGCGGTAGGACCTGGTTCAACGCCAGGTGATTGGGCCGTGGTTCCGGGTATGTACGGAACCCACCTAAAACATGGACAAAGTCTCTTCCACTAATTTCAATAACTTAGGACCTGATTACACATGTAGTAGGCGTTGTAGTATGGGATGCGTCTATTACAGGTGGCAATTGGTGTTCGCTGACATAATAAATAAAATAAACTGTTAATGTATTGTGACTGACCGCAATCATCTAACTGTACATTTATACCACTGTAATAGACATATAACTATAACCATGACTGGATTGTATTACAACTAGTGACATGCTAGGTTCACACCATAACATTAGTATTGTTTACAGTCATGTTAGTTACCTTGTTTTACATACTGGGTGTTATTCAGTGTTTATCATGTTATTCAGTCTTTTTATATCTGCAGTTGATCTTACTATTATATATATGCACATGGTTTCTTCTGCACGAGCTGTTTCCCCTTCACACACACACTCATTATGGTCGCGTTCTGACGACCCTTGATTTGCACGTCCAGATATGGACGATTGTTTCTAATGTGCAGGTGTTCGATGAGACGGTACGCCTTGCGAGGAGCTTGGGTCCTCTCCCTTGATTCTGGTATACTTGCATTTATTCTTGTTATTATTCTTTGATTCCTGTATATCACCTTTGACTTCCGTTCAGCTGTCATTTTCTTCCTGTTATTCATTGCTATCATGTGTAGTCTTATATGTATTATTGCAGTGGTCCTTGATTATAGTTCTGATTATAGCTTGTTCAGGTTACAATTTGGGCTTAGCGCGTGTACGAGGGGTATTTTACCTCGCGTATATGCGTCGCCATAACGTCTCCGTATCCATAGGATCGGGGCGTACAGAGTGGTATCAGAGCGTCAGGTTTCGACATAAATCGGACTGATTCTTATCGGTAACTTGAATAAGCTATAATTACACTGCAATATACATATACTATCCATTATGATATTCAGTCCATTGGAATTGGCCGTCCTCTCTTGGAATTCCATTTCTTGATCATTCGATATCCATAACTCCAACACTTTATTAAGAGTGATCTGGATGTCCATCTTGATTTCATCCTTCTTTTATTCATTTCTCCTAATTCTATCTCTTGAGATTGGTTACTCTTGTTGAAGCAGGTAGCAGAGCAGAGATCAGAGCGCGCAGCGGAATCGTGGTGTCCCAACGAGGCGACGTGAATGTTGTTGGTTCTCTCTTGATTCAGATTCTTTTATCATTCCCTACTTTATTGAAATTTCGAGGACGAAATTTTTATAAGGTGGGTAGAATGTAATGCCCATATCTTGCAATACATGAATTAATTGTGAGAAACAATACTTATTAAGTGTATGCGTATTTGTTTTAAGAAAATTGTCATTTTAAAGTTTAGATATTGTTTTAATTATTACTAATTAATTCTTGATCATCACCATTATGATTAAATGTTTATTATCTCATTTTCTTATTCTTTTTTTCTTTGTTTCAAGCTCAGCCCATTCTCCTTTTGTATTTATTTTTCTTCTCCTTTTTATGCCAAGCCCACTTCCCTATTTTCATTCTTTTCTTATTTTCTTAAAGCCCAATCCTTGGAGCCCAAAACCAAGCTCATCTCCTTTCTCTTCTTATTTTCTTTTCTTTTATGTAAACCTATAACCCATTACCCGTTCTATTTTCTAAATCCAAACCCATTTGGATCAAACCCACCACCCGTTACTCTATTTGGATCTAACCCATTCCTAATCCACCGAAACCCGAAACCCACAACACAAATATCCCTATTTAATCCTATTCTAAACCTAAGCTAACCCTAAACTCCTTCCCAATTCATCCAGCCGCCACACCCCCAGGCAACACACCTGGAGCATCTCCATGGCCCGCACCACCTCCATCTCCAAACGTTGAGCACCCTCACGCGTGGGTCTCGGAAGCGGCAACAGCCCACGACCACCACCACTGCCTCTTCCTCCCCCTGCGCGCGCTCAGGCCACAACAGCCTGCCCTATGGCGCAGCTGCCCCCATGGCCATGCTTGGCTGCAATATCCCCAGCCCCATGGCCAAATTCCTTGCACCAGAGCCCTCCACGCAATCCCGGAGCACCTCGACAGCACTCCTTGGCAGCCGAGGATCCCGCTGCGGCGAACGACAAGCTGAACTACGAGCAAGTCTTCATTAGGGATTTTCCTGCCGTCGGCCATCGCGTTCCTTTTGAAGGGGGGAGAGCAAGATCGTTCGCAATTTCCTGCTGCATCTCTCCAGCTGTAGAGCTGGGAGAAGACTGTGGATTACTATAGCTCTGGACAAGGGTTGATGCCTGCTAGTTTTAAGGTTAGGACAATGCCTTTGGATGGAAGCAATGAAGCATTTGAAGAGATCTTGGATCCTGATTTTGGAGAATCAGCCATTGGTCGTGTTACACCAGTGATTCAGGTTTATGGTGGATCATATTGCTGAGAGCTTATGGAAAGATTACAGGAGATTATGCGTTGCATGAAAGAGTGGATGTACAGACGGGCATCAAACTGATCCTGAAGTTATGTTGTCACTGATGGATCTTTGACATGTTCCTTCTCTCTTAGTCACTGATGGATCTTGCATGATAGACCGAAGGATGGGAACCCATGGGCATTCTCTTGAGATCAATGATTTCCACAGGCTTTATTTTACTGGCTCTTCGCTGTGCTCGTGAAATGATCACCATCAATGATGTTTCCAAGGACTGGTGTGTGCTATTAATAATAGGCTTAGTGCATTGTCCTTCCACATCAGAAAAATATTATTGGGTGGATATGAAGAAGATTAATGAGATATATTGCTACAAGACTGAAGAATACTCTCATGATGCTATTAACAAATTCAATATCTATCCTGATCAAATTCCTTCTTGGCTAGTGGATTGGATACCTGAAAAAGGAGGTACCTAATGGCAATCTACAACCAGCTCACATGGAGTTCAGGTCTTTTCCCTTGGTAACCTATGGCCATAGTCTCATCTCTGACCGCTCCAAGACAGGCAGAGGGAATCTCAATCTTTTTGAAGATAAATGGGATGATCCGAAGATCAGTATCAGTTCGTACAGTGAAGACTGTAGGCTGTCTAAAAATGACTAACAGACCAGCCATTTAGGAAGCAGTCTCAAGCTCTAGACGCGAGGAAGCGAGAGGCCCGCGCCTCAGCATTAAGACGCGTTGCTCTACACCCGCGTCTCAATGTCCAGACGCGTCGGCCCAAAGCCCGCGTCTCGACATCAAGGCGCGTCGGCCCGACGCCCGCGCCTCAGCATTAAGGCGCGTTGGCTTGACGCCCGCGTCTCAACTTCAAGGCGCGTTCGGCCCAACGCCCGCGTCTCAGTTGCAACTGCCCTGATTGCGGGGCCAGTCACCGCGCATGTAGCGGGTAGTGGCCCCTCATTCGGGAGCGTTTTCAGGAGGCACCTTCACCCCTGAGACCCCTATAAATAGCCTTGTTTGCTATGAGGAAAAAAAGAAAAAAAAAAGGGAGTTTGGATAAGATCGAAGCTTTGGAAAGGTCGAGAATTAAGAAGGTCAAGGCATCATCAAGATCGATCGAATCCAGGCAAGAGGATCATCAAGAGAGAAGCACGACTTCAACAACAGACAGAGGGAGGAGACTCTTCAGCGAGCTTACTGAGTACTAGCCGCTCTTCGCCTACCTCCTCTTTGAGAGTTTTGGTAGACGGAGCTGAGTTACTCTTTCTACCGACCGAAGAGAAGACCCCCGACGGTCCAGGACGGTCATCTGGTCAACGGAGAACAAGATTCACTCTCCATCGCCACACGAAGAACCCAGCCTTAAACAAAGGGAAGATTCAGACATCCTCCCTCCCTTGTAACTGGAAAAGAGGGAAGAGTAGTTCTTTTGGTTGTAATCGTTTCGCTTGAATCAAGGAAATCTTTTACAGCTAAAACCACTTTCTCCGACCACCAAATTTTCCGGCGCGTACAAGAGATGGCGACTCCGCTGGGGAATACCTTCGTTACTGACGAGCGCACCGTGGTGCAAGATGACGTTCTCCGTAAGGGGAAAATGGTCGAATCACTCGTCGTCGAGTTCGACCAGGCGAAGTATGAAGAGTTCCTCTCTTCTGGCTCCAAGAGCCCAAAGACCCGCGTCTGCCGCAGGGTCTCAAGTGGACAGCCCCCTGAAGCCCAATCTGAGGCTCTGTCGGGTGCTCCTGCTGCCCACTGTGCCAAGTTTGGTTCACGCGCCGACGCCTCCCAGAAGGCCCGCGTAACCTCAGACACCTCTACTGCGATCAACCGCGTCGCGCAGAGCACACGCGCCAACGCCTCTCTGAAGGCTCGCGTGGTCCCCGGCACATCTACTGGTGCGATCGACCGTGTCGCACAGAACGCCCTCGTCAGCGTCTCTCAGGAGACCCGCGTGGCAAACACCCTGGTTCTACAAACCAGGAAGTTGTTGGCTTCTCTCTTCCTCCACGGCGCAATCGGAATGCCGAGCGTCGACAGAGAAGACGCGCGCGTCAACACTCGGTCGGAACCGTTGGTTTTCTGACTGGGGTTGAACGCAGCGTACGATCCGATGCCTTGCCCGCACCTCGTCCAGTGCGAGTGGTCCGTGTTTGGCGACCCAAACGCGAGACTCCCCAAGTTGAGCCTTCTGAAGACCAACTTGCCAAACGCCAAAGCGAAGCTTCTGCGTCTTGTCAAACGCAGGAAGCACGCGCCCATAGGCGTGGGGCCCAGCAGCCCACTCTCTCCCAAGTCTCTCTGCTCCAACGCAGCAGACAGCAACGCGAAAGTCGCGTCTCATATCAACAGAGACGCCAGACGCGCGTGACGCAGCCGCGATGCAACAGCCGCGTTTCTGAAACCTGTGCCCAGGCTGAACAGCACATGACTGTCTCCCGTCGTCGACGTTGCGAGACCAGTCTCTTTAATCCCCCTCCCACAGATTTGAGGGATTATTTGACAAGGAAAAGGAGTGCCAATCAGACCACTTCTCCATGCTGCTGTCAACAGCTCATCCAGATGCTCTCTGGATGCCATTGCGAGTCAGGCATGCACCAGCCGTCTTTAATCAGACAGCTGACCCTGATTCCCCCGTCAGCCAAAAGAAGACGCTCCTACAGAAGGAGAACCTTCTCAGACGTTGAATACCCGGAGCTTACTGCAAACATGACTAGCAGAAGCAAGGGAAAACAACCAATGGTCAACTCAGAGGAATCAGACTCTGAGCCGGAGGGGGTGTATCAACACACTCGCACCCGGACAGGGGCCATTCCCCCAATTGACTATAATGCCTTAGCCCGCGGCATTAGAATGGGTGGTTCTCACTCCGCTATAGTGGAGTCGCAGGCTTCAAACTCTTCCGTCGAGAAGGAGGCTTCCGCCTACATGGCAGACACTCCTGAGGAGACGGCCAGGCGTTTAGAACAGACGCAGAAGCGCCAGATGGATATAATCGCCTCTCAACAGAGATCCATTGACTCCCTCAAGCATATGCTTGAGAAATTGCTTGAAGAAAGAGCGAGATCTCCTCCTAGAAGGCCGAAGGGGAAAGGTAGAAAGGGAGGAAGCCCACCCTCCGAATCTTCTGACGAGACACGACGATCTACCTCGGATGTGTCCAAGCCCTCGTCGCAGGCAAGAAGCGACCAAGACCAGGAGAAGACTCATGCTAAGAGGGTGAGTCAATTGGAACGACGCCTCGAGGCCCTTGCCAATCGCAAGGACCTCCAAGAAGCAGGAGTGGTCCGGCCCTATCCGGCTGAGTGGGACTTAGTTCCATACCCTCCTAAGTTCAAGGCTCCAACCCTCCAAGCATTCGACGGGAAGGGGTCACCCAACCAGCACATCTACTACTTCAAATCCCAGACCGGGAATGTGGTAGATAACGATGCCATCCTGGCACGCCTATTCATTGGCACCCTAAAAGGGTTGGCCTTTGAATGGTTTATGAAGCTCCCGGAAGGTTCCATCAAGAACTGGGGCGACTTGGAGAAGCTGTTTCTAACACGCTTCTTCGAAGATGATTCGGAGGTCACAATGCCTACCCTTTTAGCTACAAAACAGCGAAAGGGAGAGTCCGTCAAGTCTTTCGTAGAAAGATTTCGGAACATGGCACTCCGATGTCCAAGCGGCATGACCCAGGCCACCCTGGTGGAAACATGTCGCCATAATCTCCAAACCTCACTCCTTGCTCAAATAGGAGTTGCTGAAAGCCGCACCTGGAAACAATTAGTCCAGCAAGGTGAACAGGCTGAGGAGATTGTCGCCCGCGTCAGAGCGGAAGAAGGCAAGCCCAGGCCAGAGAGGTCGACAAGGCGTGCACCAGACACCTCCCTCCAGACGAAGCGGAAGGATAATTTGGCGACGGAGACCAAATCTCCCACCAAACCTCAAACAGGCAGGGCAAGTGGCTCTTCAAGCCAGCCACGCCCCAACAAGCAGTATTCCTTCAAGGAGGAACACGTCGATTCGCTCTTCAAGCTACTCAACAAGAGCAATCGACTGAAGCTCCCTGAAATTAGGCGCCCGGAGGAAGTCGGCAAGACCGACAATCCCACCTACTGCTTATACCACAGGATGCTCGGACATCCTACCAAAAGCTGCTACGTCTTTAAGGACATCCTTCAAGCTCTGATTGACGCGGAGGTATTAAAACTCCGACCGGAGCAGAAGAAGATGACGGCCAACATGACGTCGATTCTCCAGTTTGGGACACGACCCCCGACACCCGTGGGGGTGATCTCTGTCCCGAAAGGAGAACTGAGGGTGGTCAACACAGACCCTCATCAGCAGCGGGAGAAAGGCTTGGTACCCATCCCTACACCTCGAGGGGAAATCATGTGGGTCCACCCTGACCTCGTCGACGAGCAACAATGGACGACTGTGACCAACAGGAAGTCCAAAGGCAAAGGGAAGACTTCATCTTGCCATGTGATATGCGCCTCCTCTTGAGAAGCGGACACTGATGTTCCCTCGCTGACTGACTCAGAAGAGGAAACAATAGTCCTGGCCGCAGAGCCCAGCCAACCTACGGCGGGGACCCGTTCAGGACAGGCATACTTGAAGCAGTACGGCGAGACAGCAGCGGCTTCTCCGCAACCAGCCGTAGAACCAGCCAAGCCCTCCACGAAACCACCTGTGGAGAAACAGAAAGAAACCCGGTTTTCTCGGGCTCTTCTAAAAGGTGCAGCAGAAGGATCCTCGACACCTTACCGCTTCGACGTCTTGGCTCAACTAGCCAACATCCCGGCACGCATCACCTTGTATGAACTCCTGAGGCTATCAAAGTCAACCAGAGAGGCTCTACAAGAAGCTTTGGCAAACGCTGAGGTCTTCATGACTCGTGTGCCAAGGGAGGAAGATGTAGAGGATTGCCTCCACGCCTCCCCAAATGCTCCCTGCATCACCTTCACAACAGACGACATGCAGGTTAAAGGGAAGCATGACCGACCCCTATACTTCACAGGGTATATTGGGTCATCCGAGGTGAACCGCATCCAGGTAGACCCAGGGTCTGCGCTAAGCATCATACCTCGTCGGGTTATGCAGTTTCTAGGCATTCCTACCCATCGTCTGAGCCCTACCCAGACGACTATTTGCGGGTTCAATGCCAACAGCTCCCGCCCGATGGGGAAGATCAAACTCAAATGCCAGATCGGGAGCCTCAAGTCGGAAGTGACGTGTTACGTCATTGACGCGGACACTTCCTACAACCTGTTGCTGGGACGACCATGGATTCACCGCAATTCCATCGTTCCCTCTACTCTCCACCAAGTCATGAAATACATTGACGAGAGTGGACAGGTCCGAACGTTGATTGCCGAAAGGCATCCGTTTAAAGGGGTTGAAAATTATTTCACGGACTCCCTCTTATATCAGGATCCGGAGGAGACTAATGAAACCCCACAACCAGAGGAGCCAGACTCTGGTAATGAAGCTGACATTGAGCCTGAGAAAGAAGAGTGCCTGTGGGAGTTGGAGCCCATTGTAAAGAACACTAATAAGCTCGATGTTGATAACGCCACCGACGATGCGGGTGGTTGGTACATTAATGAAGATCTAGATTTTGCGTATTTTCCTGTGTATGTTTCCGATTCAATACCGTCGGATACCACTACCGACGTGGACGATGACCTCTGGTCGGCAATAGATGCTTTGACATCTTTGCATGTACCGGTGAAATCATCCTTCGGGACATACCAAGATAATGATGACGCGCAAAAGTCTGTATTCATGGTTCCAGCCAGACGAAAAGGCCAAAGACCAATACTTTTTGGGCGAATCGCGTCTGAACCAATGCCCCACGAAGGATCGGAAGGTGAGGATGAATCCCCTCAGTTCGATCATTATGAACCGAAAACGCTCAAGATGATGAAGCGCATGGGGTATGATCTAACCAACAGGCCTGGTTGAACTTCGGAAAAGGAAGAAGAACACTGCTTCGATCCTTTGTACCGAAAGGGAAAACCCCTGATTACTATCATCAGATGCGCCGGGGGTTGGGCTATATATCAACCCAGTGCCATCAGCCTCTGATTCGGAGAGAATGTCAAGTCATGACTGCTCATCAGACACGTCGTCGTGGGAATCAGATGTCAGTGTCGGCAACATCTTCAAAGGGCTTTCAGTAAACATGGTTTCGACAAGCCATATGGAGGATGAAGATGAAGAAATGATCCAATCCGATACAGACCCTTGGATCAGACATTTGAATGCTCTTTGGGACATCCGCTTTGAACAGCGTGAGCCACCCACAGAAGACAAGGTTGTTCAAGTCAACCTAGGAGATGAAGCCAATCCTAAACCCATCTTCATAAGTGACGGCCTGTCACCTTCGGAGAAGAAGGATTTAATATCTCTTGTACAAGAGTATATAGATGTCTTCGCCTGGAATTACGAGGACATGCCTGGACTTGATCCTCAAGTGGCTATGCACCGCCTCAACATCAATCCGGATGTAAAACCTGTCAAACAACAGCAGCGACGGTTCCGTCCGAAATAATGGAGGCAATTCAATCAGAAGTCAGAAAGCTCATCGATTCTGGCTTCATCCGGGAAGAACAACATCCCGACTGGGTAGCCAACATCGTCCCCGTCGCCAAGAAGAACGGGAAGATCCGGATCTGTATCGACTTCCGTGATCTAAACGAGGCCTGCCCCAAAGACGAATTCCCATTGCCAATCACAGATGTCATGATTGACAATACTTGTGGATTCGAGCGAATGTCCTTTATGGACGGGTTCTCAGGATACAATCAAATCAAGATGTATCCCGATGACGAAAAGCATACCTCCTTCAGGACTCCTCTAGGGGTATATTGTTACACCGTCATGCCCTTCGGACTGAAAAATGCAGGGGCAACATACCAAAGGGCCATGAACGCCATTTTCCATCAGCAAATGCGGAAAACGGTGGAATGCTATATCGATGACATCGCGGTGAAGAGTCGCACTAAAGGTGATCACATAGCAGACCTGAGGGTGGTCTTCGACATCATGCGGGCTCATCAATTGAAGATGAACCCCACCAAATCCTTCCTGGGGGTAGCCAGTGGCAAATTCCTAGGATTTGTTGTGACTTCCAAAGGAATCTATTTGGATCCAGAGAAAGTCCGCGCTATCCAAGAGATGCAACCCCCCAGAAACCTCAAGGAGCTCAGAGGATTACAAGGACGATTGGCATACATCCGCAGATTCATTTCAAATCTCTCCGGGAGATGCCAACCTTCGCTAAGCTGATGAAGAAGGGCGTTTCGTTCATTTGGGACGACGCTTGCCAGCAAGCATTTGAGGAGGTCAAGCACTACCTCACCCAACCACCAGTCCTGGCAGCTCCGGTATCCGGAAAGCCTTTCCTGGTGTACGTCCGATCAATGGATCATTCTTTGGGAGCTCTACTAGCTCAGAATGATGACCAGGGGCGAGAACAAGCAATCTACTACCTAAGTAGAACGATGATCGGAGCCGAACATCGGTATAACCCGATCGAGAAGGAATGTTTGGCACTGGTGTTCGCCATTCAGAAAATGCGACACTATCTGGTGGGCCAAACCATAAATGTCATATCCAAAGTCAACCCCCTGAGGTTACTTATGACAAAGCCTTCTTCACTAAATGGCCGGCTGGCAAAATGGGCCATATTGCTATCACAATATGAGATGCATTTTCTGCCACAAAAGGCTATTAAGGGACAAGCGGTGGCGGACTTCTTAGCTGAACACCCAGATCCCAGGGCAGCCAAACTCTACGAGGATCTCCCAGATGAGGTCGCCGAAGTCTTCCTGACTCAGACATCGTTCGAAAGTCAAGTATGGCAACTTTTCTTCGACGGTGCATCAAGGGCAAGCCCGAAGGGACACATAGTAGCGGGGGTAGGAGTAGTACTCGTCTCCCCACAAAATTACGTGATTCCCCGAGCTATCTCGTTAACCGAGCCCTGTTCCAACAATGTGGCGGAATACAACGCTCTTTTGATTGGGATGCAATTCGCCGATGAGATTGGCGTTAAAAATCTCAAGGCATACGGTGATTCTAAACTCATCGTCAGCCAAGTTCGCGGAGAGTATGAGGTCAGGCATGAAGATCTAGTACCCTACTACAACGCGACAATCCACATGGCCGAGAGGTTTTCAAACTTCTACATCGACCATGTACCGCGCAAGCAAAATGCGCATGCAGATGCACTTGCATCCCTTGCTGCCTCCTTAGCTCTTCCAGCCGGAGCAATGGAGAAGGTATTCGTCTATAGCCACGACCTATACTGCCCAAAAAGTCCCCTCGGAGACTACCAGAGGTCAACGGGAGATCGTCGCGGTAAGGAAACACTTGAAGTGTCAACCGATCCAGAGCTTAAAGACTGGCGATTCCCCTACATTGATTTTGTCTTGTACGGCATCTTGCCCGAAGACACCAGGGAGGCGGCTGCCATCCGAAGGAAAGCCTCCAAATTCTACTACAATGCGATTTCGCGAACATTGTATCGTAGATCGCATGACGGGATCCTGCTCCGTGCCTCTCATCAAAAGAAGCCCACGAAGTGTTGAAAGAAGCCCACGAGGGTACGTGTGGAGCTCATCAACCTGGCCCGAAACTGGCAAACTGACTCCAAAGATTGGGTTACTACTGGCCCAAGATGGTTGCCGATGCTGTTGCCTATGCCAAAAGATGTCACGCCTGTCAAATACATGGCGATTTCATCCATCAAGCACCAGGATACCTCCACTCTACGACCTCTACCTGGCCGTTCGAAATGTGGGGGATGGACGTGGTTGGTCCTATCAGCCCACCATCATCAAAGGGACATCGGTTCATCCTAGCGATAACCGATTACTTCTCAAAGTGGGCCGAAGCTATCCCTTTGAAAGAGGTGAAATCTTCTAACGTGATAAGTTCGTGAAACATCACGTTATTTACCGGTTCGGTGTGCCTCGGCGGATTGTCCATGACAATGGACCCCAGTTCATCAGCCAGGCTTTTCAGAGATTCTGCGCCAAGTTCAGAATCCAGAGTGTGTCATCAACGGCATACTATCCGCCCGCTAACGGCCTCGCAGAAGCTTTCAATAAGACTATTGGCAAGCTTCTCAAGAAATTCGTCTCGAAAAGTCAACGAGACTGGGACGATAAGTTGGGCGAATGCTTATGGGCCTATCGCACGACTGTGCGAACCCCAACTAAAGCCACGCCATTTTCCTTGGTGTACGGATGCGAAGCCGTCCTTCCACTGGAAATCCAAATTCCATCTCTTCGCGTCGCCTTGACAGCGGAAATGACAACAGAGGAGAAGCATCGACAGCGACTCCAAGAATTGGAAGCCTTGGACGACAAGCGTCTGCAGGCCCAACAACAAATCGAGCTTTACCAAGCTCGTATCACCAGAGCCTTCAACAAGAAAGTCAAATCCCGAACTTTCAAGAAAGGCGACCTCGTCTTAGCCGTCCGAAGACCCATGGTCATGACGCACAAGACGAAAGGAAAATTCCAACCCAAATGGGAAGGACCGTTTGTAGTAGAGTCAGTCTACTCAAATGGATCGTATCGCCTCATAACCTCAAATGGCGATACACTCATGATGCCAATCAATGGCAAATTCTTGAAGAAATACTATCCCTAAATGGCATTCTTCCACCGATCAAGTTAAAAATACACCTCTGATCGGAAACATCCAACGCCTCCGACGGCTGAGGATAGAGGAAAATGTTGGCTTTTAAGTCCAACATAAGTCTTCGACAACTCATCATGCTGAGGGGAATAGCATGGCTAGCCCAACTCAAATGGTAGTTGGTAAAGGCATGACAAACCCGTTGACAGCTGAGGATTTGCTAAAAATCCTAAGGGACACGTTCCCATTTGATCCGACGCCTCCGACGGCTAAGGATAGAGGAAAATGTTGGCTTTTAAGTCCAACATAAGTCTTCGACAACTCATCATGCTGAGGGGAATAGCATGGCTAGCCCAACTCAAACGGTAGTTGGTAAAGGCATCTCAAATCCGTTGATAGCTGAGGGTTTGCTAAAAATCCTAAGTGGACTTGATTCCACTCTTCCCTCCAAAAATCCCTTACCAATTCTCATCCATAGAATGGTAGGACCACAAAATGCAATCATTACTATGTTAACACTATACCTCTGGTAATGAATACTCTTTGTCGAGTATAAACCTTGCTTGTTAACTCTGCATAGAGTAACAAACTCTCAAATTTGCCAAGTTAACACTATACCTCTGGCACTTCAAATTCCACTTGTCAATTCTCATCAATAGAATGACAGGTCCTCAAATTGCTCCTATCGCAAGCAAATTCTTGTCAAGTTAATATCACACCTCTGACAAAACTACTGTTTAAAGTTAACATTACACCTCTAAGCGGTACCTCGAGTGCCTGTCAAGTTAATATCACACCTCTGACAGTCACCTTTCTTCAGACTTCCATATCGAAGCTGAAATGGACGATGCCAAGTTAACACTACACTTCTAGCATCCGAGTCATTGCTAAGTTCAACAATACACCTATGGCTATGACCTTTCCTCGACTTTCTTGTCCAAGCCGAGACGGACGATGCCAAATTAACACTACACTTCTAGCATCCGAGTCATTGCTAAGTTCAACAATACACCTATGGCTATGACCTTTCCTCGACTTTCTTGTCCAAGCCGAGACGGACGATGCCAAGTTAACACTACACTTCTAGCATCCGAGTCATTGCTAAGTTCAACAATACACCTATGGCTATGACCTTTCCTCGACTTCTTTAAGCCGAGACGACTAATGCCAAGTTCAACATTACACCTCTAGCATTACTATCACTGTTAAGTTAAACATCACACCTATGACAGTGACACCCTCAGTTTTCCCAAATAAAACTGAGATGCTGATGAGTTAGGTTAATATCACACCTCTAACTCACATCCTTGTCAAGTTAACATTACACTTCTGACGAGACTACTTCTAAACCGTTAAGTTAATATCACACCTCTAACGGTAAAAATCTTACTAGATTCCCCACGAGTCTAGTTTCATTTGATATTCTCCCCAACCGAGTATCAAATTCATTTTGGAGGCAGTGTTGGTTAACATTACACCAATAAACAATGCTTCCATCAAAATCCCCAGCTGATCTTAAATCAAGTTAATCCCAAATCCTTGATAAAAGTTCACCTTCTCTGGGGGTACGCACTCCACTTGTCACTTTCTTTTATAAAGTGGCAGGTCCACCAAAATCATTCTTTTGCTTCTAAAACAAAACATTCAAGACAACAGAAAGAGGCAAAAAGAAAAGTGTCACTTTTATTGATATTCAAGCATATGAAAGTGATACAAAATGCTCTCTTATACAATAAGATTGAGTGTTACAATTAAGGAGTACAAAGAAGTCCCTCTCTCTCTCAGAGGCCGTACTCACTCCTTGAAACCGCATCTGATCCCAGGTGCACAATTGGAACCGATTGCGCCATGGCAATGACGCAAAAGTCGAAAGCGCCCTAGCTGATTAAGCTAAGAGCAATGGTGTTCTTGAGGTCCGGTGGCAACAGAAGGTCCTGCAACCCTTCGTTCAGGCGCGTCTCTTTCCCTAGCAGACCATCCAACGAACATGGGGTCACTCCTGGGGTGAGAGAGGAAGTTTAGGAGTCATCACAAAGGATGCTACCCTCCACTAGGTCCAGCGGCAGCAGAAAGTCCTGCATTCATCACCATCCCTTTCCCCAGCAGGCCACCCAACGGAATGTCCTTGATGTCACTTCTGGAGTAGGGAGAGGAAGAGGATCTTTCCGCCACCGTAACCGCCGGACCACCCTCGCCGATACTCAGCCTATCCGTCTCTTGCACCAGATCTGAAGAGACCTTGGCGAGGGTTGGGTCCTCGTCAGAGATATAATTTAATCTCTCACAAACGACGAGGACCATAATTTAATCTCTCACAAATGAACGCGGAGCAAGTTCGCCAGCCGGTATATTCTTTCTGGGGCCCAGCAAACCTGAAAAAGGACAAGCAAGCCTACCTGCAAAGAATAAGCAAGAGAGTCAGAAAATCTGGAAAAATGTACTAAGGAAACTGAGTAACAGAACGCGGCAGCCATTCAAGACTTCAGACGCGGGAATGACCCGCACAGTCAAACAGACGCAAGTCAAACTGCGCCACGCATAGGATTCAAACGCGGCCTCAGTTTGTACCCGCGCCTAATGCACCAGACGCAAAGAATTTCAGAACGCCAAAAATTACCATCTCTCTGTTGGGTGAACAGGAGTTGCAAGATTCAGGTCTGAAACGCGCCAAGGCAGTAAAACGCAATGGGCAAAGCCAGCGTCAAGCGCCTGCATTCAGAGAAGTCAAGTCACTGGCACAAATTCCAGAGGAGGAATGCACCGGGACTTCATTCAGATGATCATGCCGAAGTTCAGGCTATACACATCATCGGGGGACATACCAGCAGAGACCTCTGGCCAGAGTTGGCCTCTCTGCACCCAAACGCGGGCGTCCAAGATGATCCGAGAGGGGGTTCTTCTTGAAGAGACCAAACCGAAGCGTGAGAGCTCTGGGTCATCTTCATCCTCGGAATTACCTTCGTCCATGGAGACGGAGTCCCTATCAAGAAACTCTTTTCTGAAGAAGGTGGGACTTCTCAGAGCAATCCAAAGAGAAATAATCCAAGCTTGGATCATAGAAGGGGAGCGCACCCTATTTATAGGCAGGCCCTAATAACTGCCATTAATGGGGCGTTAATTGGAACCGTCACGCACGATTGTCAAAGCCCAGTGGAGGATTGACGCGTGGAACGCCGCTTTGGAAACCGTCGCAAGCGCCGATTTTCAACCGCCCGCATCGGTTTTGCATTTAAGGGCAGTAACTCCTGAGTCCAATGAGGAGTTGACGCGTGGATACCTGCTTTGGGAATCAACGGATGACTCGGAATCCCAATCGACAGTGGAGACCTGACGAGCAAAGATCTCCTAAAATCTTTTGAGTCAGATCACATTAGACGCAGATGGGAAAGCCGCGTCCCTTCAGCAGACAAGGCTGCATCTCTTGCGTCTGCCCGATCCGCGCAAGACAGATTTGCGTTATTCAGAGCTGCGTCTCACCTTGTGATTGACGCTGCGTCTCACCCCAGGGACTGACAGCCGCGTCTTACTTTACGGATCAATGCCGCGTCTCATCTTTTGATTGACGCCGCATCTCATCAAGGAGACCGCGTTCCGATTTGTGATTGACGCCGCGTCTCATCAAAAGGACTTAGTAGAATCTAAGTTCTTATGAAATGATGACCACGTCTCACTTTGTGATTGACGCCGCGTCTTATCAAAAGGACTTAGTAGAATTTAAGTTCTTATGAAATGATGACCGCGTCTCACTTTATGATTGACGCTGCGTCTCAGTAAAAGGACTTAGTAAAATCTAAGTTCCGGTAGACTGACGACCGCGTCTCACCCTGTGATCGACGCTGCGTCTCGTCAAAAAGGCTTGGTGAAATCCAAGTCCCCATAGATTGATGCCACTAATGCCGCGTCTCGCCAAGACCGCGTCTCATTAAAAGAACTTAGTCCTACCTAAGTTCAGTAATCACGACTAGTGATCAAGAGTTGGACTCATCCACAACAGGACAAAGAAATTGGGACAAAAGCTTTAAAGAAAACTTCTATTATATCAAAAAATGATAGAAGTGGATACAAACACTCTTGATAAATAGAGTGTCCCTTTTCTTTACAAAAAGAAAAAAAAAGAAAAGAAGGCTAAATGTCCTGGTTCGCCAAGGAACGGATTTGTTCCCTAAGGCGGTGAATCTCATGCTGGCGCGTCCTCTCAGCCTCCATGATAGCCCGGTCCCGCAGCTCCGCCTCAGATAAGAAATTTCTGGCAGCCAGCTGCATCCGCAAAGATTCCACCCTGGAAGATTGTAGGGATAGACTCTCTTCAGCACGCGCCGTAGCAGCCCGTTGCTCCTCAAGCTCCTTCTTGAGGGAAACAAGTTTCTCCTCATTTAGCGCAAGAACAGCTTCCGCCTTGGCAATAATGTCCCGAGTTCTGAGGATGACTTGCTCCGTGCTCTGCACACTAAGCTCAGATTCCCTCGAATCTCCGGCTAATTTCTGAAATTCAGCCTTGGAATATTCAAGGTCACGGACCTCGGCAGCGATTTGTGCCTCCGCCTCCTGTCGCTCCCGTTCCTGATCAGCTAGGAGCCTAGTCAAGGTGGCCTGGGCTTCATCAAAAGAGCCAGCATCTTCCAAAGATTCCAGCTCCCGCAGGTTATCTCCAAGTTGCTCTACCACCCGTAGGCATGCCCTGGCAAGTGAAGGGCCTCCCGCCAATTCGACGCTCACGGCCATATTTTCAAGAAGCCTCTGGGCGAACTGGAAGGTGCTGTGTCCACGGAAGATGAGATCAATACATGATCCCATCGAGGTGAAGAATTGTTGCACCATCTGACGTGCCAGCTCCCCCATGTCTTCACCACCTAAGAAGCTTCCCGACCCTTTTTCTGTCATGGGATAAGGGATATAGGGCGGGTCTTCTCGCACAAGAGCCGTGCCGGCCGTCGATGTAGCAAGAGCAAGACTACCCACTGGCACTTCCTGGAGCGCTGCCTCTGCAGGAGCTTCCACGACCAATGAAGGAGTTGTAAGCACAACCTCTTCAGAAACTTCCACCGAGAAGTGAGCTGTGTGGCCTTCTGGAAGGGTGCCGATCGTCAGACTCCCCACCTGAGCCCCCTCAGTCAGAGCTGCCTTACTAGGTTCGAGGTCCAGAGGCGTCGAGTCCTGTAAAATGGGAGTCTCCCCAGCTTCAGCAGTAGCCTTCTCCACCGGCGGAGTGAGAGCCTCCTCAGCCTCAATGGTTGTTTCCCCTCCTGGCAAAGGGGAAGGCTCCCCAACTTCAACAGCTGCCCCCACTGAGGTTGTCTCGGCAACCGAAGCCTCAATCCCCTTGGGCTGGGTCAACACTGTTTCCATCGCCTCGACATGCGAGGAAGTTGTACCTTCAGCAGGGATTATCGCCGGCGGTAACGCAGTCGATGATTCGCCCCCGTATATTTTCCCCTCCGAGATGCGTGAGAACTTACTCGGGTCAGGAAAAGCGGGTTCATGGCCGTAGTCGACTTTATCTTCAAAGTCGCTTTCCGTATCAGACGCGGAAGACGACAGTTCAACGCAAAGGTCCTCGGTGACCGGGGCCTTGCCACCAATCACCCCAGTGGTAGGACTAGGGTCGATTATCCGAGCGCTGGAAATGAAGACGCTAGGAGGTCCTGACCGCTGTGCCTTGTATCTCCCTTCACGAGCAGAAGAAGGCTCGGGCCGAGCTGAGAACCCTGGAATCTGGACATTCCCTCCCACGAGTTGTTTTTCCTCGTCAGCTATAGTGGGTTTATCAACCAAATCCCCCTCTTCCGCAATCTTACAGGTCCCTCTGTGCGACCTAGGAGCACGGATTAAACTGGGGAGATCTCTATCCTCTGGCGGTTCCTCAACCATGACAAAGAGGTCTTCAGGACAGTCCCCAACTCCAGCAGAAATGTCTCCTGAGGGAGAAACTTCCGTTGCTAAGTCCCTCCGAGCCCTCTTCGAAACAGGACCAGCAGTTGAAGTGGGACCCCGACGGCGCTTACTCACCAATTCTTGAGCCTGGGCGGTAGAAGGCCCCTCCTGTGGCCCTAGCTTGGTTCTACTCCGGGTTACTCGGAGCTCCTCTCTTGAGCCTCCTTCAGCTTCTCTCTGAGATGCTCTCTCCAGCTCTTTCTGGACCTTTAAATACTGGGTGATCATGTGCGAGCACTTGCCAGACTCCGACTGTGTTTTGAGATAGGCATTAATGCCCTCAATACCCGTATACCCGGGGGCAAAATCCGGTGACTGGTTTACCCGAGAATACCAGGTGCAGAAAGTGAAGCTGGTAAGGTTCTTCGGCTCCTTGACGGGCAAACGGAAAGTTGCCTCTGTCCCCCCAGCCACGCTATAGTACCAGGCTCGAGCACCTTCGCACAAATTCCCATTGAAGGCAAGTTGTGTATTCGGATTGCCGACATAAAGCTGAGCATAGCCAAACTGTCGGGCAAAACGACTTGGCATATACGGTTCGATAGTGCAGGAAGTCCCTTGGCGAAACAATACGTATCCTGGTCGTATGTTGATCAACCACCGGAAGACTCCCGCGGACAGTTGGGTGAGGTCATCCCGACCTATAGAATCAGTGAATTGCTCACCAAAAGATGCACCAGGAATCCCAGCGAAGCAGCGGTTGAGCTGGTAATTGGCGGCATTTGAGAGACGTCTCCGAATATAATATATATAGGTGTCACTCCAATCCGAGTTTTCCAGCCGCCTCACAAAAGGGACAGGACTCGTACTCCCACGCGCCGTTGTCATCAAAGAAGGGCAATGCATCACATACCAGGCCATGAGATACGTGTAAGGCAACTCAATTCGGGGGTTGGGGTGCCTTGTCGTCGGGTTTCCCTCTGAGTCAACATACGGCTTGCCTTGAGAGTCGACAGTCCTTGGAGCCTCGCATAGTCTCTTGGCTAACGCCCGCAACCCACTCTGAATGCCAGCCGCCACGGCCGGAAGAAGGGCTAGAGGACGGCCATGGGCCAGGAGCACTGCTGGGTACACCACGTCGGCAATAACGACTTCATGTGGCCGTGTAGGTACCACACAACGCTTCAACCACAGCATCAAGAAGCCTGCCAACAGCGCTCGACTAGAGATAGAAGCCCGGCCCGATGATGATAGCTTTCGAAAAGCGTATCAGGTTCGAAGCCGTCCTCGTTCGACCCAGTGGTGTAAAAGCCCTCAGAAGCTTGTGCGACCATGTCGTCAACTCCCTGTTCAGAGAGGGGAACCAGTCGAGTTATCGAATGATCCTTCTTGCTGACGTTGCTGAATAGGTAATTGGCCCAGGATAGATGCCTAACTCCATGCGTCCTCCAACCGGTTACCTGACCACAAATATGGAAGTGGCACATCACTTCCCAATAGGTCTCGTACACCTCAGGGGAATCCTTCTTTATAAGGTCAAGCTCCCTAGCAGTCGGGACATATTCTTCATAAGGGAACTCCCCCATCACCAGCCCCGAGACCTCATGTAACTCATGCAGTGCAAGGCCCATTTCTCCAACCGGGGTAAAGAATGTCCCCGTCTGAGGGTTGTAGCGCTCCAAGATCCCGAAGAAGTTGTGAGAGCTCATTGGGATGCCCCATTGTACGGCCCTGACTGCTGAGTATAATCCCACGTGCTCAAGTAGATCTCCAAGATCGGAGAGGGCGAAACCCACCATCCTGCCCCACCAAGAATTCTCCGTGGAGTGGACCCATCCTGGCAAATGGAACTTGGCCGGATAATCACCCTCTGCTTCTATGAACGAGTTGAGGAAGGTGGTGGCAAGCTGCGGGATCTCTCCGACTGGAAGCTCAGACTTGCGTGACCCGGGAAACAAGCCTTGGACCGCCCGGTCATGGCAATCATGACGGTATACGTTCTGGGATTTGAAATTCCAAGGGTAATCTCAGAGATATCCCGGGACACGTCCCACTTCATCTTCGAAGGACGGACAGATGTTGGAGATAAGACAACGGGAGCATCCTCTCCATGGCTGGAAGGAAGTATCTCCTCTCCCCTATCTGACGGAGCCACCTGTAATTCCCGTCATACATTGGGTTGCCACCGTCGCTGACATGATCTCCAAAGAAGAAAGCAGGCTTCTCCAGCTTGATGTGGGTATCCGTTGCGAAGACTGCATCGGTCATGAGCACCCGAGAAGTCCTCTCATCAACATGGGCAATCATTTCCCTACGAACTGGCGACCTGTCAGCAGTCACAGGTAGGGTCCTTCGCAGTGCAAAAGTCAGACGGTGGTCGGCACCACCCACGCGTCCAAAGTGGTGCATCTTGGCGAGTGAACCTGAAACATGCGGCACTGCAAAAGAAAAAGACACTTGGTCAGATACTTTGCCAAAAATAAGGGAAGACGCTAAGTGTTCATAATTCAAAACGCAGCCGAGACATTGGACGCAGGAGTTGTCATCCGCGTCCAGACCTGCGAACTTGCACCAAAACGCAGAAGAGATACTGGACGCAGGAATTTTTCGAATCCGCGTCCAGACCTGCAAAGCTGCGTTCTGCAAACCAAGACTTATGAAAATTCTAAGTACTTGGACTCAAACGCCAGATTCTACAAAATCGGCGGTTGAAGACACAGAACGCAAGGATCAAATCCGCGTTCTGCAAACCAAGACTTGTGAAATTTCAAAGTGCTTGGACTCAGACGCCAGCGCCTGATGGCACAAAACGCGGCACAGAACGCATGGATCAAATCCGCGTTCTGCAAATCGCGTCCAGAGACCTTCACATTAGAAATATTCTAAGTGAAGGACCCAGAGTGCAGAGTTCACCAGCGTCGGATCATCAGGCCCGCGCCCCGGTTATCATCTCAAGGACAGCGTCCGAGAATCAAACACGATCTTGTGTTAAAGGTCCTTAGGGTTCTATGAACTGTGTTTTAATGGCGGAACCCACACCGAAGGTGCATTTTTACCTCGGAAAACACCCTCCTGCGCAGAGGAAGCATCTCTCTCAGCCTCGGCGACGGTCGCCCTTGAGGTCGATGCAGTCGGTTTCGTCTTGGGAGCCATTGAAGATCAAGAAATCCGAGCGAGGAGATGAATAGTTGAACAGAGAAGGAAGTTCTTTTTCTCAGAGAATGCGTTCGTTCGGAGAAGAAGATACATCTCTCCAACTGTTGCCTTTTATAGGCACGGAGATTCGCGAAGATACGCAGCGTTTGGCCCAATAAACGCTGCAGCGAATCGCTGCCTGACGCGTGGAGCCAAATCATTGTTTGAACAGGGAAGATCATGCGTCGCGACCCCGCCACAAGTCAGAAGTTGACACGTGGAGCAGTTCATTTAATGAACCGGGGGATCCGCGCGCCAAAAGGCGAAATCTCGCCGTTTCCCCAGGCCAGCTGGCGGCGTAATCATGACATGGCACAGGCGCGCGCCCCAAAGTACGCAGCTCTTCGGTGGACATGCCCCGTCAGCATCATCATAAATGCATCCAGAAAATCGCGTCTGCATTTCAAGAGATGCGTCTCTCCAAAGTCCGCGTCCCCTCAAACAGGCCAAACATCGCGCTCGCTAAGAAGTCGCGTCTTTAAAGCAGTCTCTGCTTTTTCAAAAAGGAACCTGCGTCCAGTCTCCTGCTTCTGCAAAGTCAGTTCAACAGTACACTGACGCAAACAGACAACCAACCACTCCCGGCCAAAAGCGAACCCGTGACAGACTAAAAGCAATCGGGGAGGTCTAGACTGTGTATCTAGAACTCAACACGATCAACTCTGACGGCTTCAAAGAGTTCAACAGTACACTCACGAAGACCAATTCCAGATAAGATCAAGCCCGAAGCATCAACAGTCCAGTCATAAACGCGAACACGGCTAAGATCCAAAGTATTCCGAAATCCGTCCCATTCAACTGCGGAATATCAGAAACTTTGGAGGGGGTTTTGTAGGCTGTCTAAAAATGACTAACAGACCAGCCATTTAGGAAGCAGTCTCAAGCTCTAGACGCGAGGAAGCGAGGCCCGCGCCTCAGCATTAAGACGCGTTGGCTCTACACCCGCGTCTCAATGTCCAGACGCGTCGGCCCAAAGCCCGCGTCTCGACATCAAGGCGCGTCGGCCCGACGCCCGCGCCTCAGCATTAAGGCGCGTTGGCTCGACGCCCGCGTCTCAACTTCAAGGCGCGTTCGGCCCAACGCCCGCGTCTCAGTTGCAACTGCCCTGATTGCGGGGCCAGTCACCGCGCATGTAGCGGGTAGTGGCCCCTCATTCGGGAGCGTTTTCAGGAGGCACCTTCACCCCCTGAGACCCCTATAAATAGCCTTGTTTGCTATGAGGAAAAAAAGAAAAAAAAGGGAGTTTGGATAAGATCGAAGCTTTGGAAAGGTCGAGAATTAAGAAGGTCAAGGCATCATCAAGATCGATCGAATCCAGGCAAGAGGATCATCAAGAGAGAAGCACGACTTCAACAACAGACAGAGGGAGGAGACTCTTCAGCGAGCTTACTGAGTACTAGCCGCTCTTCGCCTACCTCCTCTTTGAGAGTTTTGGTAGACGGAGCTGAGTTACTCTTTCTACCGACCGAAGAGAAGACCCCCGACGGTCCAGGACGGTAATCTGGTCAACGGAGAACAAGATTCACTCTCCATCGCCACACGAAGAACCCAGCCTTAAACAAAGGGAAGATTCAGACATCCTCCCTCCCTTGTAACTGGAAAAGAGGGAAGAGTAGTTCTTTTGGTTGTAATCGTTTCGCTTGAATCAAGGAAATCTTTTACAGCTAAAACCACTTTCTCCGACCACCAAATTTTCCGGCGCGTACAAAGACCAGACGGCGATTCGGTTCCGAACTGCGTCATTTCATGTGAGTGTTTTCTCTTTTACCATTTTCTTTATTCACCGTTCTCAGCAGTGTTTTATATGTTACTTACATGTGATCATCTTCTTTATTTTATCAGTTTGATTACCTGTATCGCTTCATGTGATATCAAGTACCATACATCTTATTTATTTAGTTGAATAGAGGGATTACTATCATTTCAGGTATTGGTAGTTATCACTGTTAACTTAGGCCTAGTATTGGATACCCTGTACTGTGACTTGATTTGATCTTCTGATCAGTTGACCTACATTATATTGAGGTTAGAGGACATATATTAGACATAGTGTTTATTGGCAGTTGTTGGTATTATGCCGATTAGAATTCCCGTGGATATCGAGGAAGTGATAGATATGACATTGCTTTACCAATATACTGATTTGCTGATACTTGGACTGGCATGACTTAGTTAGAGTTGGAGTTGACCTATGATATATATATTGACATTGGATCTTGATCAGTTTACAGAGGAGTTTGATCTTGTTAGATTGTCATTATGTATTGTGTGTATAGCTTACCCTTGATATAGATATGTAACATGATCTTGATTTTAGATTATTGAACCAAAGACTTTCGGATTTACCCTAATCATAGTAATTGAGTAGAGAGGGCCTAGATTTCTTATAGAGGACGTTACTCTCCTTAATTACGATTATATCTAATATGTTACCGAGTTTTGGGATCTTATGATTGACTTTGAAAGAGTGAGAGTGTGTGATAATCTTGATCAAATTGAAATATAAGGAATTGATTGTGTATCAGGACATGTATTATTTTAGTTATTGAGATTTAGATATATCGGTGAATCAGAAAAGATATATATAGATGACTTGAGCACCAGAGTAGGTTGATATGACGAGAGAACTGGTTATTGATTCATTAAACTTGTGGGTTACTGTACCGGATTATTTTGACATGGATTGATATTTGACGGTGAGGATGACTATTGAGGCTAGGTTCATGATGACTATTGAGATCGGCTATTGTTATATTGCAGTACAGGGCATATGAGATATTGATCAGTTCCTGATGAGACCGGCTATTGAGTATTATCTAGTTCTGTTATTGTATAAATCCATGTTATTGAAAGTTACTGGGAACATATTGTCGGACCGTAACACATTCATTGTTATATTGTTCTACCGTTTACACGGTATTATTGTTCACATTGTTATTGTCACATTGATATTGTTATTGTCACCGTATCGTCCCAGTAATCGAAATGACATGGATATTGATTGTTATAAATAATAATACAAATTGAACAACTTACATTGGGATTGGGGAAATTGATGGAGGAGATAGCGTCTGTATTTTGGGTGGACCTAGGATACAGGTTGCGCAGCCGAGATACGGTTCCACTGCAGGGTTCCGGGGGATGACTGACATCCCGTATTGTCCATATTGTCATTGTTATTGACACATTGTTATTGTTATTGTTATTGACTACCTAGCGGTAGGACCTGATTCAACGCCAGGTGATTGGGCCGTGGTTCCGGGTATGTACGGAACCCACCTAAAACATGGACAAAGTCTCTTCCACTAATTTCAATAACTTAGGACCCTGATTTACACATGTAGTAGGCGTAGTATGGGATGCGTCTATTACAGGTGGCAATTGGTGTTCGCTGACATAATAAATAAAAATAAACTGTTAATGTATTGTGACTGACCGCAATCATCTAACTGTACATTTATACCACTGTAATAGACATATAACTATAATCATGACTGGATTGTATTACAACTAGTGACATGCTAGGTTCACACCATAACATTAGTGTTGTTTACAGTCATGTTAGTTACCTTGTTTTACATACTGGGTGTTATTCAGTGTTTATCATGTTATTCAGTCTTTTTATATCTGCAGTTGATCTTACTATTATATATATGCACATGGTTTCTTCTGCACGAGCTGTTTCCCCTTCACACACACCTCATTATGGTCGCGTTCTGACGACCCTGGATTTGCACGTCCAGATATTGGACGATTGTTTCTAATGTGCAGGTGTTCGATGAGACGGTACGCCTTGCGAGGAGCTTGGGTCCTCTCCCTTGATTCTGGTATACTTGCATTTTATTCTTGTTATTATTCTTTGATTCCTGTATATCACCTTTGACTTCCGTTCAGCTGTCATTTTCTTCCTGTTATTCATTGCTATCATGTGTAGTCTTATATGTATTATTGCAGTGGTCCTTGATTATTATAGTTCTGATTATAGCTTGTTCAGGTTACAATTTGGGCTTAGCGCGTGTACGAGGGGTATTTTACCTCGCGTATATGCGTCGCCATAACGTCTCCGTATCCATAGGATCGGGGCGTTACAGCGCGTATATGTGGGGGATTTTCCTTGCGTATATGCGTCGCCGACCTTCGTCGCGTCTCCGCCCTAGCGTATTTTGGGAAGCGGGGCGTGACAGAACACATGTTAAGACAGAATGTCAAAATTTAAGAGAACCAGTTTGGGTTCATGCTGGGGCGATCGACGACAGAGGTTGTCACACCCCGCTTCCCAAAATACGTGAAAACGGAGTCGCAACGAGAGTCGGTGACGTATATACGCGAGAAAAATACCCCACGCATACACGCTAAGCCTAAAGTAGCCTGAACAAGGCATAAAATATACTATGATAAATCAATATTACTGTAATATGACATATAAATATCTAACAAAATGATAATAGATGAATAAAGGAAAGAAAATGGCAACTGGATGCGATAAAGATAGAATCAGAAAATAACATTAAAAAAGTAAGAATACCTATAATCAAAAAAAGTGAGACTCCAGCTCCTCGTAACGCGTACGATTATACGAATACCTAAACAATATAAGAAGATGTCCAATACCCTGAATGTGCGAATTCAGGGTCGTCAGAAATGACCTAATGAGTGTGTGTAAAAAAAAAAGTGTTCGTGCTTAAAAACCCAAGCAATAACAACAAATAATTGAAATGAAACATAACAGAATAATCAATGGCAAGAACAAAGTTATGAATGATATATAACTTGTATCCTGACCATTAATGTCAAGATATGCAACCTAACATATGTCACTAGTCTGATATACAATCTGGTCATGTGTACAATCATATATCTATCATAGTTATATAAACGTACAGTAGAGTGATCACGGTCAGTCACAATACATTAATAGTTTATTATTATTAATTATATCAGTGAACACTAATTGTCACATGTAATAGATATATCCCATACTGCGCCTACTACACGTGCCAATCGAGATCTTCAGTTATTGAAACTGATCGGTTAGAAATATTGTCTGTGTTTTAGGTAGGTCCCGTGCATACCCGGGACCACGGCCCAGACTCCTGACGCTGAATTAGAATCTACTATAAGATAGTCAGGAACATGTATTACAGGAATAAGAACAGGACGGGGTGCCAGTCACCCATGGAAACCCTGCAGTGGAACCCTCTTTTGGATGCGCAACCTAAATCCTAGGTCCACTCAAAATACAGACGTTGTTTCCTCCATCAATCTCCCCAATCCCAGTGTAAGTTGTTTAATATCATGTTATTAGTTTATCAAGATTACTTAATGTGCATGTTACTTGAATCACTGGGATAACTCGGTGGTAGTCACAGTAACAATATCAACATATGTAATCAGGATATCGGTATAACATGAATATATGATATCAGTAAACAGGATACTGGTATAACAGGAATATGTAACAAGTATAACATGAGAGTGTTGTTACCATGTAACATTATTTTCCCAGTTGTTAATTAACATGGACAATATAGTATCAGGTAAATATCATGTATAATCAATCAGGTTTCCTAGGCAAATCATGATATTTAGGGTCAGTAATGATCTGCTGTCATGAATAGAATAATCTGGCAAAGTATATAATCAACTCAGATCCTAAAAGTCATCGACATATCCATCCTCTAAGTCACCGATATATCTGAATCTCAATACCTGAAATAACAATTGTTCTGACACATCTAATCAGATCCCCCACACTCCAATCCGATCAAAATCATCACACCCTCTCACTTCTATCAAGGTCAATCACAAGATCCCAAAACTCAAGTACATACCAAGTATATATATATCTCTAAAATTCACCAGATCAACTCAACCCAATCAAGCCTATTCCTAAGCCCCCAACTCAACTCTAATCCAATCGAGTCTACCGACAGGTTCAGGTCCAAGATTTCATTTTATTAATAAAGATCTATTTATTTAATCATCGACATCCAAATCAATCAAGATCATAACAAAGAAGTGTAACATCCTCGATCAACATTGAATCTAGATCACCTCTACATCTAATAGTCAATATCAATAAGGTCATCAATATATCAGTCAAACTCATCAATGCGAGAATCTAGAAATAATAGTTCTAAACAGTCCAAAAGTTAGTTCCATTGCATACATCAGCATCTAGGGTAACATATTCACACATATCCATGTATCGGTAAAACAGTCTGTCAATAAAGCAACATCATGTCTAACACGTCCTCAATATCCAAAAGAGTTCTAATTAGAATAGTCACCAAACAATTTGTCCAATAAATACCATACATAAATATGAATCTCTAATCCTCAATCATCAATCATCAGCCTCAAGATCAACATACTTAAATTCTAAGATTTATCATAGCTAGATCAGTTACAAGGTCAAGTCCGGTCTGCAGTATATCAATACTAGGACTAAGCTAACAACAACGATCTTCTAACACATGAAAAGATACTGATACAAGCTCATATCAACTACACAAATAAAGCGAACAATCAATAATATCTCATGAAATGATACAAGTCAAACTGGTAAAATATGATATAAAGTCACATGAAATAATATGAATAAAACACAGTAACGGTAAAGAAGAAAATGACATAAGAACAAACACTCACAAAACAATTAAATAAAAATTAAACAAAGAAGAGAAACACTTACAAAATAGAATTATAGAAGGAAAAGAAAACACTCACAAAAAATTAAATAAAATTACACAAGAAAAGAAACACTTACCTGAACTCGATCGCAAGTCCAAAGCACTGAAATTATAAGGCCTCGATAAATCTACATGGTTTATTTTAATAGAATTTGTTAGATTTTTAAAAGGATATTTTGCTTGGGAGTTATAAGGGGTTTTAATCTTGATTAATTAGTTTGGGGTTGAGAATATGGTTCTCTGTGTCTAATAAAGTTAGTAGGCTTAGTTTAATCAATTTCTAAATTTTTTTGTTAGATTTTTAATAAACTTCAAACCATTAAACTATTTAACGGGTCTGAATTTACCATTAGGAGAAATGGTTTTAAAGTGGGTGATTTGATTTAAATTTCATGTTGCTATTTGTCTAAAATTTTTATCATAGAAAGTAAAATTATTATAAACTATTGTTTACATTTTTCTCTATTTTATTTTTATATTTTTAATAAATTATTTTAACATGCAAATCTTGTTTCTTCCTTCCTTCCTTTTTTTTACATATGTCCAATAGTAGCTCAGGCCCAGTCCAGGCCAGACTAGGCCTGGTCCGCTCTTTTTGTATTCTTTTTTTTAATTTAACAGGCCCAAGGCCCTGCTGTCTGGCCCAGCTGGCCTGGCCCGGGCCAGGCCAGGCCTGGGAGTGCCCAGGCCAATCTGCTCTCTGCCTGGCCGAGAGCAGCGCCAGAAATTTTTTTTTTGGGGGAAATCTTGGCTGTAAAATTTCAGGAAAAAATTATAAATTAAAATATGAGTTGGTATTATCTCACAAGTATTTTAGTTGGAGTTTAGATTGGGTTTTGATGTATAAAATATTCATGGAGATCATGGTATAGACATGATTTTAATAAATTGTCAAATAAATTGTGAGAAAGTAAATTATTTACTTGGTTTTGACCTCCTATAGTATCTTCCTCAATCTTTGGACTTCAAGATCCTTTTGTTCATGCTTCACTTGAGAAGAAAAGAAAGAAGGAGGTGGGAGAGTTGGGTTTAGGGTTTTCTCTTGAGGAAGAAGAAGAAAGAAAGAGTTTGAATCTTTATATAGGTTATTAGATATTTTAGAAACTTGAATTCTAGTTACTTAATTTAGTAATTCAAATAAGAATTGAAGATTGCTAAAAATCTCAAGGAGATTCAGTTTAGATATGATTTTTGTTAAGATTTAAATTAGGATTAGTTAAGATTAATGAAAAAGATTTGATAAGATAGGATTTTGATTAAGATTAGGATTGGGTTTTGAGTTATAGATTATTAGGCTTTAGTTAAAAGAAATAAGTAATATGAAGAATAAGAAAATAAAGAGTGGGCTAGGGGGCTTAGTTTTTAGGCTTAAAGAAAAATAGAAAAAGATGAAAAATAAGGAAGTGAGCTTGGCTCATGTGGGCTTAGTATAACGAGGAAATGAAAACAAAAGGAAAAAAAAAATGAGCTGAGCTTATTGGGCTTAGAATGAAAATAATAATACAACCCATTAATAATAATTTAAAATAACTAAATATAAGCAATAAGAGTCTACAAGTCATAAACAAAAATAATACTAATAATGATATTAAATCAAGTTAATTAATAATAATAAGATAATATGTAGAATCAGGTAATTTTTAAAAATAATAATATGGTATTATTAAATAGGGGATATTACAGAGGCTATTCATTTGCTTCATCAACTTATAGAGCGATTTCAAGAGAGGAAGAGAAATTTTCATATGGTCTTTATTGATTTAGAAAAAACTTATGATAAGGTGTCAAGAGAGGTATTATGGTGGACATTGATGAAAAAGGGAGTCCCCATCAAATATATTGACATAATCAGAGACATGTACGATAAAATAATGACAAATATCAGAACTTATGGAGGCATAACAAGTGATTTTTCTATCACAATTGGATTGCATCAAGGATCTGTATTAGGTTCATTCTTATTTGTCATAGTGATGGATGAGCTTACTAGAGCTATTCAGATGAGATACCATGGTGTATGCTATTTGCTGATGATATTGTCCTAGTCGATGAAACAAGAGCTGGGGTAAATGCGAAATTGAAGTTATGGTAGCAAACTTTAGAATCTCGAGGTTTTAAATTAAGTAGGATCAAAACAGAGTATATGGAGTGTAAATTCAGTAAGCAGAAAATCCGAGATTATAATATTATGACACTAGATGGTCAAGAAATACTGACAAGCAGTCATTTTAAGTACTTGGGTTTTATTATCCAAAAGGATATGGAGATCAATAGTGAAGTCAAGCATAGGATCTAAGCGGTTGGTTGAAATAGAAGAGTGCAACATGAGTTTTATGTGATCGTAATATTTTGTTATGGTTGAAGAAAAAATTTTATCGGACTACTATTAGGCCAGCTTTGTTATATTGCATAGAATGTTGGGTTATAAAGAGATCATATCTAGAAGATGAGTGTAGAAGAGATGCGCATGCTTCGTTAGATGTGTAGTAACACGAGGAGAGATAAGGTGCCAAATGAGGATATTCGTACTAAGATAGGTGTAGTCTCTATAGAAGAGAAGATGAGAGAAAATTGCCTACGATGGTTTGATCATGTGCGACATAGACTTACAGAAGCGCCAATCCGGCGAGTAGAGCGTATCAAATTAGGGCAAGTTAAAAGAGCGCAGGGGAGACCGAAGAAAACATGAATGGAGGTAATACGACAAGATATAGAGACTAAAGGTCTTAGTGAAGGCATATTGCTCAATAGGAATGAGTGGAGAAAGCTGATCCATGTGCCCAATCCGGCGTAATTCTCTTTTGGTTTATGTAGCCTACCCCAAATACTCTCAACTTTCACGTTCTCGCTTGTGGTGTGCGATCGACTGTCCTATCGCTCATGATTAAAAATCTCCACCACAGTATTATAGCTGGAAAGAAAACAAGGAGAAAGAATAATTTTTGTAGGGTTTTCTTTTTTTCTTTAAGAAAAAAGATAAGAAATTTGTGAAGAGAGAGAGAGAGAACTTTAGAAGTAGAGTTTAAGATTAAAAAGAGGTGAGAGGGACTGTCGGCACTCAGAGGCCCACACAACAATGGTAGAGAGAAGGGATAGGCTAATTAGGATTTCACACGCTAAACTAGAGTTTCTCTAGGACTTTCCGCCACTAAGAGAATTGTGAGAAATCATCGCCCACACACAATTTTGAAAAAATTTCATAATTCATTGCATTATTTAAATTGAATACATGAAGATATTTATATAGGTTACAAATTTTTACTCTTCTACTTTTATTTGGATTACATAATCAAACTCCTAAGAGAACTCAAAACTCTAAAAGAAAGAGAAAAATACATGAAAAGAAAACTAGAAATCCTACTACAATTTTAACTATTAAAAATAAAATTAAAGAAACTCAAAATAAAGAAATTAAAAAAATAGAGTTCTACATCTACTGAGAATCTGAAACAAGTTGTCTTCTCCATCGATGATATACGTGCCATATACATGGCTTGATATCCGCATCACTTTCACTTATTATCTTGAGTTGTCTGTTGCCAATTGGCATGACTCGTCCTCACTCCAGCTGTGCATGGACAGTCAATAAACTCGGAATCTCAGAGTCTTAGAATTTTAGTGTGGCTTGTAGTCCAAAATAAGCTCTTACCTGTTGATAATTTGAGCAAGAGAAATATTGTTGTTTGCTCAACTTGTGTTTTCTATAATAGACATAATGAAACAGCTGTCGGAGGTATGGCAGCGTGCATAATGAGCTTGTAATTCAAAGATTTCTTTGTCACACTGCAAATGGAGATATTTGACCTTCTACACTACAAGAAAGTGACAGCTTAATTTTATTTATTTGTTTATAGCTAGAAAATCACTGCGCACCGCGATTCAACTAGAGACCACTGGCGAGCAAACTCAGAACCTGACCAGTAGTCAAGGTGGCTGAAATTAAATATATTATAAATATGTCCACGACTAAACTCAAACCCGCGACCTATGGGTTAGCGGAGCTCTTACGAACCAAGGCCGAATGGGATGCCACTTGCGGAGGACACAACAACTTAATTTGTTGTTGAGCATGCATATGAACTAGTGTTTGTTCTTTCTTTCTTTTTTCTTTTTTTAACAAATTCTCAGAAAGTTTAGTGTTGCCAAAACTAGTCCAAATGTTAAATTGTTGGTTTTTTTGACAACATAAAATGCTAAAAATCCAACTCCAATGGTTCGTGAATTGTAATTAGCTGCGCGAGGTTTCGTTTTCTTTTTTTCTCCACAAAGGTCGTATTATTGTGAACAGAGTTCACACACACCCACACACCTTTCAAAAGAAAATTATACACACAGACTATGGTCTCTCTTCCCTCTGATGCACTGCGTAGGCAAGGCCCACTGGATACTTTATCTGGGTGGATAAAGTATTCAATTTGACCCAGTCTGTCAATAGACTTGGAATAGACTTAGTCTGTCAATTGACCTGGAACAGACTTTGTCAATATACTTGGAAACTCAGAGCCTGTCACTACTCAAAGTGCTTAGTCAGTCAATAGACTTGGAATCTCAGGGTCTTCCACTCATTATCTCGAGTTAGTCATCAATCTACTCTCTTCGTTGTGCTATAAATAAATGGTATCGTAAAGAATTCCAGCAACATTCTCAGGCTCAACCTCTCTCTCTCTCTCACATTAGTTTATCTACCATGGAGGTACCACCCTTTCTTTTCCTTGTTGCATTGTTAGTTATGCACTTCACCTTTTCTTGTCCTGTAACGCCCCAATCCTAAAGATACGGAGTCGTTATGGCGACGCATATACGCAAGGGAAATACCCCACGTATACGCGCTAAGCCTAAGTTGTAACCTGAACAAGCTATAATCAGAACTATAATAATCAAGGACCACTGCAATAATACATATAAGACTACACATGATAGCAATGAACAACAGGAAGAAAATGGCAGCTGAACAGAAGTCAAAGGTGATATATAGGAACAAAGAATAATAACAAGAATAAAATGCAAGTATACCAGAATCAAAGAGAGAGGACCCAAGCTCCTCGCAAGGCGTACCGTCTCATCGAATACCTGCACATTAGAAACAATCGTCCAATATCTGGACGTGCAAATCCAGGGTCGTCAGAACGCGACCATAATGAGTGTGTGTGTAAAGGGGAAAGAACTCGTGCAGAAGAACAATGTGCATAAAAAGTAGTAAGAGCAACAGTAAATAGAAAAGGCTAAATAACAAGATAAATAGCTGAACAGTAATACACATGATAATAACATGAATAAGGTAGAATATAACTGGCACAACTGTAAATATGCAATCAATGTCAAGGCGTGTAATCTATCACATGTCACTAGGTTGTATCTAAATCTGGTCATGGTTACAATCATGTGGTCCTGGTTACAATCATGTATACAGTCATGTGTCATAAGGCAGGGTAACCATTCAGGGTATAACACAATGTGTTCATTCAATTCATTCAATAACAATCAGTAATGTTCTACGTTATCTTTATCACTTTCCCACCGGCGTCCCACAACATCCGACAGTTCACCCTGGAGCCCGCACATCCAGTAGAACTCATCCGAACTCCGATATGCGGGTATCATTGTTCGAATAGGGAAAGAGAACCAATAACATGCATCCTAGGGGTTATCATCATACAAGTGCGTGTGGATGCTAATAGGCACTGAGAATGCAATATCACGCTAACACCAGGCGTCACGTACAATAGATAGCCCTACAGATTCAAGAGGTGGCCCCCACAGATTCAAGAGGTGGCCCCCACCATGTGTATGGTGTGGCACTTTGCTCCGTGTGGCACTTTGCTCTGAGGGAAACAGGATTCTAGAGGTGGCCCCCGTGGATTCAAGAGGTGGCCCCCACCATGTGTATGGTGTGGCACTTTGCTCCACGTGGCACTTAGTTCCTTTCAAGATCCGCGGGACGCTAGCACGATTGTGGGATACATCCTCGTCAATCCCGACACCAGGCGGCAAACCGCCGGACGCCAGTTTGACTGTGCTATTAACAGGTCAATAGTACAGGGGATATGGGTACCGGGTACAGGTGTCCAGATGTCAAGTAACAGTGATACAGTCATATGTCAAGGTCCAGTGAAAGGTGTCTAGTGTACAGTCAGTGAGGTAATGCCATCAATAACAATCAATACCTTATGCCATTTCAATTACTGGGATGCTACTGGACGGTAACAATATCAGTACAGTAATGATCAATCAGTAATCGTATACACGGTGAACAATATCAGTAACAGTAACAGTAACAGTAACCGTGTATACGATGAACAATAGGACTGTACCGTGGTTACGGTCAAACAATCATTTCCCAGTAACTTCAATAACATGGATAAAATAACAGTAACAGTCTAGCTACTGCTCAATAAACAGTATTAACTAAAGTTGATCATAATCTCACCCATCCACACTAAAGAGATATCATTAATTATTCCATCAACTATATTCCCAATACTATCCTTGCAAATCGTTAAGTATTAGTCCGTATCAGTGTAAGCCAAAACGGTAAACTACCATATCAATGAATCTGTAATTAATCCTCTCCTCAACACCAATACGTTCTGTAGCGCCCCGGCCCTGCGGGTACGGAGACGCCACTGCGACGTATATACGCAGGTCGAAAATACCCTCACGTATATATGCTAAGCATTAGTACAGGCAAGAATCAGAGACGGAAGCACAGTGGTACATACATTCCAACAGAAATAGCGCAAGTACATGGTTATCACAGAGAATGATACAATATTACATGAATATTACATTACCAGGAAGTACAAAAGTACATAATACATGAAGTGATGTACAAAAATAGAGATGTGCTCACGAGTAGCAAAAGGGCCTCGGGAGCCAAACAGGAGAAAAGCTAGGAGGAAGAACTACGGCATGATCAAGCTTCCGCTGCACTCTGATCTGCTACAGCCAAGCCACCGTGATCCCAGCTCTAAAATCTGGACATGAGAATCCAGGGTTGTTAGCAACCCCAGCGAGTACAAAGAATAAAGCCAGATGGCGTGCATAACAGGCACACGTGTACATGGTCAAGTGATGTGGTCCAGGCACGCATGTACAGGAAATGACAAGTAATATAAGGAAAATGACAGTACATCCGAGATCAAGTAAATGCATGTATATCAGTAAATCTGAATCAGGAAACATACATGAAAAGCGGTATGAGAGCATAGGTACACATAATCATGCGACAAAATATGGCAATATGTGAAAAATACACTAAAAACGCGATAAATAAGTATGGACAATTCTAGTTGTATAAGCTCGGATTATGGATTCATGGGGTGATACGTCAAGGGGATAATCCAAATAAGGAAACTCTCATCTATATACCACATATCCGATGCCACCATCCTCTGAATTTATACAACTTGAGTTGCCCTCAGGGTAACAGAACTAGAGTGTGTCTGGAGTAACCATGGTATCACAGAGGTCATGTGTTATAAAATAGGGTGTCAACTCATAGCATAATACTGTAACTGGAGAATATAAAGGTGTTGCATCTTAATTGATCCAATAATAATAATTAGTACCGTTTGATATTTTAATCGCCTCCCTACCAGCGTCTCACATCACCGATAGTCCATACTAGAGTTCGCACTCTGTAGAACTTATCCGGGTCTGATATGTGAGTACCAGGACCCGAACAAAGGAGAGACCAAATATCACACGTTCCTAATATTATTACTGTTTCTTATATTCTTATGTTATTCTTGTCCCTTTCCCACCGGCGTCCCACAACACCGACAGTTCACGCTGGAGCCCGCACTTCCAGTAGAACTCATCCGAACTCCGATACGCGGGTACCATTATTCGAATAGGGGAGAGACCAAATAACACATGGTCCAGGAGTTATCATTGTACAGGTATGTGTGTGTGTGTGTTAATGGCACTGAGGATGCTTATCACACTAACACCAGGCGGTACAGGCAGGAGGGAGAAAGTAGCCCTTCAGATTCAAGAGGTGGCCCCCATAGATTCAAGAGGTGGCCCCCACCACGTGTGTGGTGTGGCACTTTGCTCCATGTGGCACTTTGCTCTGAGGGTAGATACAGGAGGTAGCCCGCAGATTCAAGAGGTGGCCCCCACCACGTGTGTGGTGTGGCACTTTGCTCTGTGTGGCACTTTGCTCTGCGTGGGGAATGGATTCTAGAGGTGGCCCCCACGGATTCAAGAGGTGGCCCCCACCATGTGTATGGCGTGGCACTTTGCTCCGTGTGGCACTTAGTTCCATTCAGGAACCGCCGGACGCTAGCACGATTGTGGGATACATCCTCGTCATCCCGACACCAGGCATGTTCTGCCGGACGCCGGTCTGACTGTGCTATTAACAAGAGCATGAGTACAGGAAATACAAGAGTACATGAATACAGGAGTACAGGAATACAGGAATACAGGAGTACAGGATTACCAGATGTCTGGTAATAATAATCATGCATATGCCAGGTAATACAGGAGTCAGGTGCCAGGTATCAGGAGTCATGTATATCATGATAAGTATCGGTGTTACATATATCAGGTGGCAAGCATAGCATGTCAAATATCAGGTAGCAAGCATAGTATGTCAAATACCGGTGTAATATGTCATGTGGCAAGTATAGCATGTCAAATACCGGTGTAATATGTCATGTGGCAAGTATAGCATATCAAATATCAGGTGGCCAGCATAGTATGTACTGTGTGTCAAGAACAGGCGTCAAGTATCAAGTATCGGTGTCCAATGTCAAGTGATAAGTGTAGCAAGACAAATATCGGGGTCAGATATCACATGTCAAATATAGTATGGCAAGTATCAATATCAGGGTCACATATCACATATATCATGGCAAGAATCAGTATCAAATATAGCATGAAAGATATCAGTGTCAAATACCGGTGTTAGATATCATGGGTCAAATGTAGCAAGGCAAATACCGATGTCATATGTCAGGATCAGGTATAGCATGGTAATATCGGGTTAGATACTAAGTGTCAAGTATAGCATGGCAATACATGTGTTATATATATCATGTATCAACTATAGCATGGCAAGTGTCGGTATCATATATCATGTCCCTAGTGTAACATGCCAAGTGTTGGTGTAAATACCATGTACCGGTGTAATAAATCACATATCAGGCATAACATGTCCAGGGTCGGGTAAATACCGAGTGCAATATTATTTATTAATTTACATAGCATGATATCATGTATTAAATTTACAACAATAAATACTAAACAAGCTAACATATCCATTTCTCAATCCCATGCTTAGAATACAAGAGGGTTTATTTTTAAACATATTAAAATATTTACATAATGATAAAATAGTCGCATGCCAAAAATGAAACTGTACTCGCCTGAAATCGGGTAAAATACCGGTTAAAATCCGGGTAACCAGCGAACCGTCCAAGTAAACCTTTAGCCCACAATTTATATATTAAAATATATAATTATAAATATTTATATAAATATTAAAGAGGGAATGGGAGAGGAGAGAGAGAGAGGAGAGAGAAATTTGTAGGAAAAAGGGAGGGAAAATGAGGTGTATTTGGAATAAAATAGGGATTTAAAGGAGAGGGGTAGGGGTTGTAAATAGAGGGAAGTAGTTTGAGGAAAGTGATGGGGGTATTTTTGGAATGAGAGGAATCTTTTTATTTTTAGGGAATGAAAGAGAGAGAGAGTTGAAAGAAAGAAAGAAAGAAAAAGAAAGAAAGAAAGAAGAAAAAGAAAGAAAGAAGGAGGGAGGGGGTGGCCGGCCGGCTGTAGGCCGGCGGCGGCGACTGCAGGCCGGCGGCGGCGCCACCGGCGGGGAGGTGGTGGCGGCGCGCGCGGTGGAGAGGAGGGTGGAGGTGAGTTTGTTGTTGTTGTTGTTGTTGTTGTTATGTTGATGGTGGTGATGGTGGTGGTGGTGGTTGTGGTGGTGGTGATGATGTTTGGTGGTGGTGGGAAGTTGGAGGAGGTGGTGATGGAGTAGTTATGGTGGTGAAATTGTTGGTGGAGATGGGGAATTTTGGAAAAATTGAAGGTGGAGATGAGATGGGTTATGGTGAAATTGAAGGTGGAGGAGGTGGAGTTTAGGGTTGTTGGAAGTGGAGGGGTGTTGTGGGGTGGTGGGGAGCGCGGTGGCGGCGGCTTGGGCGGCGGCTAGGGCGGCGGTGGTGATGGTGGAGGTGGTGTGCGGGAGTGGGTGTTGGAGCTTGAAGATGAAGTGAAAGGAAATAGAAAGAAGGTGTTTTTAAGGAGAGAAGGTAAAGGAAAATGATGAAAATTAGTATGATTTGAGATGATTAAGGGAGATGGAGTGGGGGAAGGTTTGCTCAGTCCATGATGGACTGCTCCCGCTGTTGCCACTGCTGGGAGTTGCAGGGAATGGGTGTTGGAGTGAAGGAGAAGAAAAGAAAGAAGAAAAAGAAAGAAAAAGAAAAGAAATTGGAAAAAAATAAAAGGAAATGATTAAAAATAGTTACAAATTTATAAATAAATATTTTATTAAATAATAAAATTGATATAATATTCTAGAAGTAATAAGTAGAGGATTTGAGAGGTAAAAGCAAGAAATAACAGCAAATTTTATTATTATTTTAATAAGGCGAAAATTCGACTGTTTCAGAATCTTTCCGAAAAATTCTCAAAAATAGCAAATATTATTCTAAAATGTTTAGTGAAATCGGAATCGAAAAATATGGTGTGGTTTTCAAAATAAAAATCCTGGAATCTTCCGGCGATACGGCCGACACCAGGATCGGTCAAATTTCGATAAATTTTGAAAAATTCCAAAAAATGTTTTTAGCTAGAAAATGATATTCTAAGATATACTGGGAAAGCCGTTTTTGAAAATTCAATCCCATTTGAAAATTAAAAATCTGGGAATCAGTCAGCGATGCCGACCGACACCGGTTTTGGAGATTTTGCAGAAAAATTTCAAAAAATTCCAAAAAATCATGAAAAATCTAAAATATTAGAAAACAGTCTCTGAAACTGAAAACGGTCCAATCGGACTACCAGAAAGTCAAATCGGGCTATTGGTTGGTATCGGTTCTCCAGTCCGGGTCAGGGCTTGCAATAGATCTGAGATTCCAGATCTGATACTTAACAATATGAGAAATCACAACTTAAAAACTAATATTAGAAGAAAATTACAATAATATGATGGAAAAAGTTGGGACACGTATCTGGGTACGTATCCCGGGAATGGGGTGCTACACGTTCTAGTCCTATAACCACTAATAACTGAGATCAATTCATAACTGTTATCAAACTCAAGATATAGATCGCTGATATCGACTAGATTACCATCGCCATAACTCAAACTCTATCAATAGGTGTAATCAATAACTATGCATGTCCTCGAGATCAACAAGTCAAACACATACCCCAATCATATTAAATAAGAAACATCCTCAAACACATGTAATCTAGAATATCTACTCAACTACTTCAGTCATACCTGATATGTCCTCAAATACTCACTAATAAAGACATTTCTAACTACTGATCATCATTCAATGTAAATAACATAAGTCCCAGGTCAATCCAAAGTCAACACAACCAACTCATGATTCCCAACAGTCATATGATCATCAATTATCAATATACATCTATGATTCTGATATAATAATTGTCATTCCAACATATATCCATATTCAAGCTCAGCTCTCTCACTCTAACAATTCAATCTGATTTCCAAATCCTCAAAGGTTCACACTTCTATTAAGATCAAACATGAAATCCCCATACTCGGTATCACAACATATACATGCATCTAAGTTCTATTAGATCAAGTCATTACCACCAATATCCATCTCAATTACCCTCATGCTACATCCTGATATGTCTACAACAATACTCTAGATATACATAGGACAAACATGGGGATTCTAACATGTATCAAGAATCATGCATATCATATTCCTATACATCCAACATGTAAAATAAACAGGAGATGACCGTCTACCTTCATGCTCGGTGATCTCTACACAATAAAACATGTATATGCCTCCTCTCTCTCACACAACAAAGTATACAAGTTCTACATTCACTCTACATACACATTAAAATACATCTATAAACCAATGCATATAATAATGAGAGAGAAAATAGAAAGAGGGAGAGAAACACTCACCTTGGGGAATCTGCACGTTACCGGGCGAGTCGCTGCCTTAGTCGCTGTGGTGTCGTTCCTCGCCAACGGACTGCATGGGGGGTGGCCAAGACACTGGAGAAGGTCACCGTGCTGGTCTCCGGTGACGGCCTGGCGTGGATCGGGAGAACGACCTGCTCGCTCGCCGCCTATGCGCTGAATCTGGGTCTGTTGACGCGCTGCTCTTCTTCCTGGGCCGTGTACTGATCTGCTGCCCGTCTCCTCGCTGTTGTGGCTGCTGCAGATGTTGCTGTGGAGTCCGGGAACGAGGGGACAGGGCTCCGGGCTGCCGCCGCGCTGCCAAGGGACTGTCGGAGGCCGGCTGAACTGCTGCCACCTGCTGTTGCTACTGTTGGTTGGCCTGGGGGCTGGTCTGCTGCGCCATCAGGAAGGGAGGGGGCTGTGCGGCAAGGAAGAGGTCCAGGGCTGCTGTCCAGATCTACAAGAGGGAGAACAGGGCCTGGTGTGCTGAATGTCGCCGACGGCCATGTAGAGGAAGGGCTGCAATGGGATCCGCAGGAAAAGTGCTGGACATGGCTGAAGGAGAAGCTCAGGCTGCTGGGGTTCTTGTGCTATTGTGAAGCCAGCCAAGGGAAGATCCGGGTGCTCCGAGGTGGTTTGCAGGCCATGAGGGACTGCCACAAGGGAGAGGAGGTCCACCAGGTGGGGGGTTTTGCGGGAGAAGAGGGGAGTTGCGGCCAGGATTTTCTTTTGGAGGTAGAAGAGAAAAAGAGTTTGAAGGGTTAAAGAAAGATGAAAGTGGGGAGAGTTGGATTAGGGTTTCTCTTGAGGAAGAAGAGAAAAAGGGGTTTGGGTGTTTATATAGAATATAAGATATTTTAGAAATAAGAATTCTAATTAAATTTAAATGGCTTAATTTAGTAAGATTGGATAAGAATTGAAGGTTGCTAAAAATCTCAAAGAGATTTTTCTTGAACCTGAACTCTAATTAGGCTAGATTAGCAATTTAGATAAGAATGGAAAGTTGTAGAAGAATCTCAAAGTTTTGAACCTGGACTCTAATTAGGCTAGATTAGAAATCTAGATAGGAATGGAAAGTTGTAGAAAAATCTCAAAGTTTTGAACCTGGACTCTAATTTGGCTAGATTAGAAATCTAGATAGGAATGGAAAGTTGTAGAAAAATCTCAAAGAGATTTGATTTAGATTTGAAATTATAGATTTGAATTAGGATTAAGATTGGATTTAGGGTTAATGGGTAAGGGTCTCATGATAATGGGTTTTGGGCTTTAATTAAAAGAAATAAGAAATATGGAGAAATAAGAAAATAGATATTGGGCATGTGGGCTTAGCTCATATGGGCTTAGAATAAAAAGAAAATAAAATGAAATGAAAAGGATAATGGGCTTGAGCTTATTAGGCTTGGAATGAAAATAATAATAATACCCATTAATAATAATTTAAAATAATTAAATATAAGCAATAAGAGTCTACAAGTCATACATAATACTAATACTAATAATGATAATAAATCGAGTTAGCAAATAGTACTAAAATAACTAGTAAAATAAAATAAATACTTGTAGAAAAATACAGTATTATTAGATTGGGGACATTACATTCTACCCACCTTAATAAAAATTTCGTCCTCGAAATTTCAATAAAACGGGGGATGGTCAAAGAATCAAGGTAACGAAGAAACAAACAAGCTTCAAATAGGGAATGATAAAAGAATCAACAATCAAGAGGAAATACAAACAAGCTTCCACGTCGCCTCGTTGGGACACCACGATTCCGCTGCGCGCTCTGATCTCTGCTACTATCTTCAACATGGAGTAACCGATCTCAAGAGATAGAATCAGAAGGAATGAATAGGAAGGAAGGATGAAATCAAGATGGACATCCAAATCACTCTAATTGAAGTGTTAGAATCATGAATATCAACAGATTAAGAACGGAATTCCAAAGGGAGGACGATCAATTTCCAAATGGAGTCAATATTATCACGTGAATAGTATATGTATATTGCAGTGTCAACATAACTGTCTCAGGTTACAGGTAGGAACTAGGTTCTCTTTTATGTCGAACCTGGCTCTGATACCACTCTGTAACGCCCCGATCCTAAAGATACGGAGTCGTTATGGCGACGCATATACGCAAGGGAAATACCCCACGTATACGCGCTAAGCCTAAGTTGTAACCTGAACAAGCTATAATCAGAACTATAATAATCAAGGACCACTGCAATAATACATATAAGACTACACATGATAGCAATGAACAACAGGAAGAAAATGGCAGCTGAACAGAAGTCAAAGGTGATATATAGGAACAAAGAATAATAACAAGAATAAAATGCAAGTATACCAGAATCAAAGGGAGAGGACCCAAGCTCCTCGCAAGGCGTACCGTCTCATCGAATACCTGCACATTAGAAACAATCGTCCAATATCTGGACGTGCAAATCCAGGGTCGTCAGAACGCGACCATAATGAGTGTGTGTGTAAAGGGGAAAGAACTCGTGCAGAAGAACAATGTGCATAAAAAGTAGTAAGAGCAACAGTAAATAGAAAAGGCTAAATAACAAGATAAATAGCTGAACAGTAATACACATGATAATAACATGAATAAAGGTAGAATATAACTGGCACAACTGTAAATATGCAATCAATGTCAAGGCGTGTAATCTATCACATGTCACTAGGTTATATCTAAATCTGGTCATGGTTACAATCATGTGGTCCTGGTTACAATCATGTATACAGTCATGTGTCATAAGGCAGGGTAACCATTCAGGGTATAACACAATGTGTTCATTCAATTCATTCAATAACAATCAGTAATGTTCTACGTTATCTTTATCACTTTCCCACCGGCGTCCCACAACATCCGACAGTTCACCCTGGAGCCCGCACATCCAGTAGAACTCATCCGAACTCCGATATGCGGGTATCATTGTTCGAATAGGGAAAGAGAACCAAATAACATGCATCCTAGGGGTTATCATCATACAAGTGCGTGTGGATGCTAATAGGCACTGAGAATGCAATATCACGCTAACACCAGGCGTCACGTACAATAGATAGCCCTACAGATTCAAGAGGTGGCCCCCACAGATTCAAGAGGTGGCCCCCACCATGTGTATGGTGTGGCACTTTGCTCCGTGTGGCACTTTGCTCTGAGGGAAACAGGATTCTAGAGGTGGCCCCCGTGGATTCAAGAGGTGGCCCCCACCATGTGTATGGTGTGGCACTTTGCTCCACGTGGCACTTAGTTCCTTTCAAGATCCGCGGGACGCTAGCACGATTGTGGGATACATCCTCGTCAATCCCGACACCAGGCGGCAAACCGCCGGACGCCAGTTTGACTGTGCTATTAACAGGTCAATAGTACAGGGGATATGGGTACCGGGTACAGGTGTCCAGATGTCAAGTAACAGTGATACAGTCATATGTCAAGGTCCAGTGAAAGGTGTCTAGTGTACAGTCAGTGAGGTAATGCCATCAATAACAATCAATACCTTATGCCATTTCAATTACTGGGATGCTACTGGACGGTAACAATATCAGTACAGTAATGATCAATCAGTAATCGTATACACGGTGAACAATATCAGTAACAGTAACAGTAATAGTAACCGTGTATACGATGAACAATAGGACTGTACCGTGGTTACGGTCAAACAATCATTTCCCAGTAACTTCAATAACATGGATAAAATAACAGTAACAGTCTAGCTACTGCTCAATAAACAGTATTAACTAAAGCTGATCATAATCTCACCCATCCACACTAAAGAGATATCATTAATTATTCCATCAACTATATTCCCAATACTATCCTTGCAAATCGTTAAGTATTAGTCCGTATCAGTGTAAGCCAAAACGGTAAACTACCATATCAATGAATCTGTAATTAATCCTCTCCTCAACACCATACGTTCTAGTCCTATAACCACTAATAACTGAGATCAATTCATAACTGTTATCAAACTCCAAGATATAGATCGCTGATATCGACTAGATTACCATCGCCATAACTCAAACTCTATCAATAGGTGTAATCAATAACTATGCCTCTCAATCACCCTCATGCTACATCTTGTTATGTCTATAACAATACTCTAGATATACATAGGACAAACATGGGGGTTCTAACATGTATCAAGAATCATGCATATCATATTCCTATACATCCAACATGTAAAATAAACGGGAGATGACCGTCCACCTTCATGCTCGGTGATCTCTACACAATAAAACATGTATATGCCTCCTCTCTCTCACACAACAAAGTATACAAGTTCTACATTCACTCTACATACACATTAAAATATATCTATAAACCAATGCATATAATAATGAGATAGAAAATAGAAAGAGGGAGAGAAACACTCACCTGAGATACATCCCAAGTCCGAAGCACTGAGATTACAAGGCCTTGATAAATCTACATGAATTATTCAATAGGAATTGTTAGATTTTTAAAAAAGATATTTTACTTGGGAGTTATAAGAGATTTAATCTTGATTAATTAGTTTAGGGGTTAGAAATATGATTCTTTAGGTTTAGTGAATTTAGTAGGTTTAATTTAAACCAATTTTTAATTTTTGTTTGATTTTTAATAGGCTTTAAATTATTAAAGTACTTAACGGTTCTAGATTTATCATTAAGGAGAAATGATTTTAAAGTGGGGGATTTGAATTTAATTTATGTTGGTATTAGATTAAGATTTTTATCATAGAAAGTAGAAGAGTTGTAGAATATTATTTATATTTTCTCTATTTTAATTTTTGATATTTTTAACTAATTATTTTAATTACAAATTTACCTTCTTTTCTTCCTTATTTTCTTTTTTTCTTTTCCTTTTATTTGAGGTGGCCCAGGCCCAGCCCAGGTGGACCAGGCCGGACCCAGGCCTGGTCCAGATTTTTCCCTTTTCCTTTTTTTTTTCCTTCTCTGGGCTCTCTGGTGCAGCCCGGCCCGGCCAGACCCGGGCCAGGCCCGCCCAGGCCAGGCCGGGTCTGGACCGGCCTGTAAAAAACTTTTTTTTTTTATTTTTTTAGGGATCTGCTGCACAGGGCTGGTCCCCTGTGCAGCCCAGCCCGAGCCAACCAGGCCCGGGCTAGCCAGAGCCAGGCCAGGCTGGGGCGGCCTGGCCAGACTGCACAAGCTGCTCTCGGCCTTGGCCGAGAGCAGCGGCAAGGTTTTTTTTTCCCCCCTCAGAAAATTATTAAAATTAAATTATGGGTTGATATATCTACATGTTATTTTAGTTGGATTATAGATTAGGTTTTGATATTTAAAAATATTCATGGGGATTATAATAGGACATGATTTTAATAAACAATTTATATCAAATAAATTTTGATAAAATAAATTACTTACTTTATTTGTGATCCCCTAACATGCTCCTCAATTTGTACTTCAAGATCTTTTGCTCATGAGGAGAAAAGAAGGAAGGAGATGAGTAGAGTTGGGCCAGGATTTTCTTTTGGAAGTAGAAGAGAAAAAGAGTTTGGAGGAGAAGAGAAAGATGAAAGTGGGGAGAATTGGATAAGGGTTTCTCTTGAGGAAGAAGAGAAAAAGGGGTTTGGGTGTTTATATAGGATATAAGATATTTTAGAAATATGAATTCTAATTAGATTTAAATGGCTTAATTTAATAAGATAGGATAAGAATTGAAGGTTGCTAAAAATCTCAAAGAGATTTGGTTTAGATTTGAAATTATAGATTTGAATTAGGATTAAGATTGGATTTAGAGTTAATGGGTAAGGGTCTCATGATAATGGGTGTTGGGCTTTAATTAAAAGAAATAAGAAATATGGAGAAATAAGAAAATAGATATTGGGCATGTGGGCTTAGCTTTTGGGCTTAAAGAAAAATAGAAAAAGGAGAAGAAAATGAATGAAAATAAGAAGTGGGCTTGGCTCATGTGGGCTTAGCATAAAAAGGAGAAGAAAATAAAATGAAAAGGAGAATGGGCTAGACTTATAGGGCTTGGATAATAATACTACTAATAGTGATTAACGATTTCATAATAATAATTAACAATAATAATTACAATAATAGCAACTACAATAATAATACTAGTAACAAAGTAATAGGAAAAATACTAGTTAATAATTAAAATGATAATACGTAATAATGTTAAATATAATTATAAAGCCAAAATACCATTTACTATTTTAAAATAATTTGTACTGTAACTCAAGTTAATAAATAATATCACCAGTAAAATAAAATAAATACTTTAAAAAAATAAAAAATACAGTAGTTTAGATTAGGGATATTACAACTGTGTTCTTTACCTTCTTCATATAAGAGTTTTAGGAAAGCTATCATTTATGGAGACAAGTCAACAATTAAGATCAATGAAGTCAAGGAGCATCTGCTCAATAAAGATAAAATTGATACCCAGTTGACCAGTAAGTTTCAACATGATGATTCCGGACAAATTCATTACTCAAGGAAGAAGTGTAATAATGAAAGTTTCACAATATAAAAATTTTACATGCAATTATTGTCACAAGAAGGGGTAATTAGATCTGAGTGTTGGCTTTAAAAGAAGAAACAGCCTGATGTTAATATCACTGAACTGGTTGAAGGAGATGAAAAACAGTGCGACGTTCTATCTGTTATAGATAGACCATTGATAACAAAGATAGGTGGGTCATAGATTTTGAATGTTTACATCATATCAGTTCTAATCGGAAGATGTTCTCTTCATACACTTCGATTTAAGGGAGATACGTCTTCATGGAAAATTCTGCTACAAGCAAGGTGATTGGCGAAGAAACAATTCAGTTTCGGTATCATAATGGATGCATCACTACTCTTCAAGGCGCATGTTTCTGATTCAAGGTACAATCTCATCTCTTTTGGAGCCTTATATAGAGAAGGGTTTTGTTTCAGTTATAAAGATGATCTTTGAAAGTTTTCAAAGTAGCCTATGTGATGTTTCAAGCCAAACGTGTCAGCAATGTGTATATGTTACGAAATTTAGACGTTACAGTTGATAGATTGTAGTTATCCTCGGCTTCAAAAGCGATGGTTGTGGAATAATCAGAGACTACGATGGATTCAGACTTTGATGTTCAATTGTACCTTGAAAGAAGATTGGGACTAGGCGCGCAACAAGCTAGTCTAGATCTTTACTCTTTTGGAGGAACAAATTCTCATAGATCTTGTGTAGATCAAGGAGATCATTGGGTCATAAAGTTGCTTGAACTATTCGACCTAATCAAGATGTGAACCACATGAGGGGGTTATGGAGAAGAGTGAGTGAGATGAAGATGAAGTCAAGTTTGTTCAATTGTGTGTGGATGCGAGCTCATGGAATATGATGGCTATTCTCAGACTTGGATGTATTAAAGTCAAGGGGGAGCTTGTTAGGATTATGACGTGAATATGTCGTGAAGGTTGATTAATGTCAGATTTGACAGTTTTATTTTCTGGATCTGTTTTGAGTCCGAGTTGGATTCAAATTTTCTTTATTCTGATTGAAGATGTTTTGAATCCAAGTTGGACTCAAGTTTTCTTATTCTGATTGATGAAGTTTGTTTAGAAATAAGAGAGTTCTATGGCCTATAAATAACCCCTTAGGGGTGGCCTTCAATATATTCTAAGAGAATTCTAATGAATTTATAATTCCTAAAAGTGTAATTCATCTAGGTGAGAAATTCGTGAGAGAAGCTTAGCCACAAGGGTTTGTTGTTCTTGGCGGCCATCAAGGGCTTGTAACTTCTCAACGTGAGGTGTAACTAATTCTTATTGTACTCCCCCAAAGTTTTAATAAAGTTTCTCCCCCTTCTCCCGTGGATGTACACACAATCTGTTTGATCGGTGGAATCACGTTATATTGTGTGTTGGCTTTCTATCTACTGTAGAATATCTTTTTCTTCTCTTCTTAAAGTTGTCTTAGTAGATTTTGTGGTTGCTTCCGTTGCACCGACAAAAATTGGTATCAGAGCATACAGATTTTTTTCAACATGTGTGCATTTTTGTATGTGTGTGTGTTTGTGCGTTTCGGAAGTTTCACTTCGATGGTAGTTATGATTGACTATATTTATAATTTTATTATATAATTTTTCTGTGCATATTGTTATTGATTACTTTTTAATATTCGTTTGTTATTAAGTGTGTAACGGATGACATTCTTGAGTTTTCTACATAGTTTTTGCCGCTCTTTCTAAGTAATTTTAACAATATCAAAAAAGCAGAGCAAAGACAGGAAAATAAAACAATAAGAGGATCCAAACTCAACTAGACTCCAAATGAAATGAATACTATAAACTAGTAATAACACTCAAAAATTTTGATGCCAAAAGAAAAATTGATGCGAACAAAAAGCACCATTTTTTTAGACTTAATTGTATATCAATTTTAACTAGTTGTTTCTATTCTAAATATTGATTTCTAGATAACCTAATTTTAACAAAAATGCAATCTTAGGTGATAATTAATGAGACAATCAACTTATACATATGATAAATGTTGAAATTATCTATATTTTAGTACAACTGATTTATTTGTTATTCTTTTTGCATTAGAATTTGCAGCTACAGGAACAATATCCAGAGTGAGTGATGTCTATAGCTTCGGAGTTCTATTGTTAGAAACATTTAATGGAAAAACACCCACTGATCCAATGTTTTCAGAAAAATTGACCTTGAAGGAATGGGTGTTCAAGGCACACCCAACTGCAATATTGGATGTTATAGACTACAATCTCCTAAATGATTATTCTAGTGATGGACAATTCCAAGACAGAACAACAATTCATACATGCCTGATGTCTATCATTGAATTGGGCTTGTTGTGCACAAGATACTCACCAAAGAAAAGAGTTTCGATGACAAACGTTGCTGCAGGAGTACGAAAGATAAAAAATGAAATACTCGTCAGATTTGTCCGATTAGTAAGTTCTCAGGCCGCCATATCACTAAACCTTTTGTGCTGCTCATGAAAATAGTTTGCGTTTGATTTCCAATAATTGTCTTTCTTATCCAGGCTTTGTTTCATTAGTAGTTTCTATTCAGTATTTCACGATGCAGTTTTTAGTAATTTCATCAACATTCTAAATTTGTAACATCATCTTTCACCATATATTACAATGGCCTCACACTTATTTTACTTCTATTTTTCTAGATATTTTGCAATCGAAATATGGAAACAAAGAAGTAAGGAGCAAACCAGCTGTTGGAGGTATGGCTTGCATGATGAGCTTGTAGTTGTATGCCTGTGCAACAAAATTCGAATATTTCTTCTTTACACTGCAAATGGAGATATGTTGACAACTTTATTTGTTGTTGAGCAGACATATGAACTAGTGTTTGTTCTTTCCTCTTTTACAAATTCTCAAACAGTTTAGTGCTGCCAAATCTAGTACAAATGTTAAATTGTTGGCTTTTTGCATGTAGCCTTCTCATTTGTACATTTAAGCTTGGTTTGTGAGACACTCAAACCAAAATCGTCAACTGTCTTACTTCTTAGAATTGATTCTTTTGGTGACACTGTTTGCAATAGACTACAAGTTACTGGAAAATATGAAGCAGTGTGGTTACAAGTTTGAAGAAGTTTAAAATGGAATATGTCAACTTCCTCGTTCTTGAGCTATAGCTCCATTCCTTTTACTGTGGTACAAATTAATTCATTCTTGGACTTCTTACTTCATATATGTTGTCCATTTCCTTTACTAGCCATCTTATTAAGTAATTTTATAATTTGAAAAAAAAAATCTCAACTTCTGATCTCTGAATTTTTTTTTTTTTAAATTAAATCTTGACGTGCAACCGATTTTAAACAGTTAGATCTTCCAATTAATAGTTGTGATAATAAGATAACTACTCAAACGCTAGGATTGGTAGCTCTTAAAATAAATATACCGATAAAAGTTATAAAATAAAGATAATAAGATATCATTACTAATCGATCATACTCATATAATTCCTATTTAATTAAGAGAAAAATATTATGAAAAAGGCGTGTCGTTGAAGTTGATGGGATTTTGAGATTTGTTTTTTTTTTTTTTTAAATAAAATTGTTTGATTTGTTTATAAGGAGATGTATTTGGACTTCTTTTATGAGAAAGGTGAAGCTTTAGATAGAGATATAAAGTCAAAAATCTCGAGATAGAGATGTTTATAAGGAGATGTTTTTCTTTTTATTAATTCTTTGATTTGATTCTTATCCTTCGTTGTTTTCTATTGCTACAGACTGTTATGCATCTGTTTTCTCTCAGTATTCTATTACACAATAGAGGGAAACAGGAATTGGAATATTCAATTTTCTAGAACTATGGATGTTACCTTATACATGTGTTTGTAGACTTGATATGCTTTTTAAATTCTTACCAGTGGTCTGAAAATGATACAGTTATTTGGCATTGGAATTCTTCAGTTAAGTCTTATTACAATTTTACTGACAATGGTGGAGTTTCTGGAGTGAGGCTATTTGGCAAAATATAAACCCTTTAAAGGTTAGAATTTTAATGTGGCTTGTATCCAAAATAAACTCTAAACTGTTGATAATTTGGGCAAGAGAAATATTGTTGTTCGCTCAACTTGTGTTTTCTAAGAAAGGTGGAGAGAGTATTTTGACAAATTGTTCAATAGTAGTTCTACTCAAGATTTAGATGATTTTATCATTCAATGTCAAGATATGAACCGTAATTATATGCGCAGAATTAGCGAATCTGATGTTAAAGATGCCTTGAAGAGGATGAAATCAAGAAAAGCTGTTGGCCCGGATGAAATTCCTATTGAGGTATGAAGATGCTTAAGAGAGGTGGGCGTGAGATGGTTGACAAACCTCTTTAACAAGATCTGCATAACTAAAAAGATGTCAAATGAGTGGAGAAAGAGTACCATAGTACCTCTCTATAAGAATAAGGGTGATATCCAGAGTTGTTCAAACAATCGTGGAATAAAACTCATGTGTCAGACCATGAAACTTTAGGAAAGAGTAATTGAACACATGTTAAGACAGAATGTCAAAATTTAAGAGAACCAGTTTGGGTTCATGCTGGGGCGATCGACGACAGAGGTTGTCACGCCCCGCTTCCCAAAATACGTGAAAACGGAGTCGCAACGAGAGTCGGTGACGTATATACGCGAGAAAAATACCCCACGCATACACGCTAAGCCTAAAGTAGCCTGAACAAGGTATAAAATATACTATGATAAATCAATATTACTGCAATATGACATATAAATATCTAACAAAATGATAACAGATGAATAAAAGAAAGAAAATGGCAACTGGATGCGATAAAGATAGAATCAGAAAATAACATTAAAAAAAAGTAAGAATACCTATAATAAAAAAAAGTGAGACTCCAGCTCCTCGTAACGCGTACGATTATACGAATACCTGAACAATATAAGAAGATGTCCAATACCCTGAATGTGCGAATTCAGGGTTGTCAGAAGTGACCTAATGAGTGTGTGTAAAGGAAAATGTGTTCGTGCTTAACAACCCAAGCTATAACAACAGATAACTGAAATGAAACATAACAGAATAATCAATGGCAAGAACAAAGTTATGAATGATATATAACTTGTATCCTGACCACTAATGTCAAGATATGCAACCTAGCATATGTCACTAGTCTGGTATACAATCTGGTCATGTGTACAATCATATGTCTATCATAGTTATATAAACGTACAGTAGAGTGATCACGGTCAGTCACAATACATTAACAGTTTATTATTATTAATTATATCAGTGAACACTAATTGTCACATGTAATAGATACATCACATACTGCGCCTACTACACGTGCCAATCGAGATCTTCAGTTATTGAAACTGATCGGTTGGAGATATTGTCTGTGTTTTAGGTAGGTCCCGTGCATACCCGGGACCACGGCCCAGACTCCTGACGCTGAATTAGAATCTACTATAAGATAGTCAGGAACATGTATAACAGGAATAAGAACAGGACGGGGTGCCAGTCACCCCATGGAAACCCTGCAGTGGAACCCTCTTTTGGCTGCGCAACCTAAATCCTAGGTCCACTCAAAATACAGACGTTGTTTCCTCCATCAATCTTCCCAATCCTAGTGTAAGTTGTTTAATATCATGTTATTAGTTTATCAAGATTACTTAATGTGCATGTTACTTGAATCACTGGGATAACTCGGTGGTAGTCACAGTAACAATATCAACATGTGTAATCAGGATATCGGTATAACATGAATATATGATATCAGTAAACAGGATACTGGTATAACAGGAATATGTAACAAGTATAACATGAGAGTGTTGTTACCATGTAACATTATTTTCCCAGTTGTTAATTAACATGGACAATATAGTATCAGGTAGATATCATGTATAATCAATCAGGTTTCCTAGGCAAATCATGATATTTAGGGTGAGTAATGATCTGCTGTCATGAATAGAATAATCTGGCAAAGTATATAATCAACTCAGATCCTAAAAGTCATCGACATATCCATCCTCTAAGTCACCGATATATCTGAATCTCAATACCTGAAATAACAATTGTTCTGACACATCTAATCAGATCCCCCACATTTCAATCTTATCAAAATCATCACACCCTCTCACTGCTATCAAGGTCAATCACAAGATCCCAAAACTCAAGTACATACCAAGTATATATATATATATATATATATATATCTAAAATTTACCAGATCAAGTCAACCCAATCAAGCCTATTCCTAAGCCCCCAACTCAACTCCAATCCAATCGAGTCTACTGACTTCAGGTCCAAGATTTCATTTTATTAATAAAGATCTCCTATTTATTCAATCATCGACATCCAAATCAATCAAGATCATAACAAAGAAGTGTAACATTCTCGATCAACATAGAATCTAGATCACCTCTACATCTAATAGTCAATATCAATAAGGTCATCAATATATCAGTCAAACTCATCAATGCGAGAATCCAGAAATAATAGTTCTAAACAGTCCAAAAGTTAGTCCCATTGCATACATCAGCATCTAGGGTAACATATTCACACATATCCATGTATCGGTAAAACAGTCTGTCAATAAAGCAACATCATGTCTAACACGTCCTCAATATCTAAAAGAGTTCTAATCAGAATAGTCACCAAACAATTTGTCCAATAAATACCATACATAAATATGAATCTCTAATCCTCAATCATCATCCTCAAAATCAACATACTTAAATTCTAAGATTTATCATAGCTAGATCAGTTACAAGGTCAAGTCCGGTCTACGGTATATCAATACTAGGACTAAGCTAACAACAACGATCTTCTAATACATGAAAAGATACAGATACAAGCTCATATCAACTACACAAATAAGGCGAACAATCAATAATATCTCATGAAATGATACAACAAGTCAAACTGGTAAAATATGATAAAATCACATGAAATAATATGAATAAAACACAGTAACGATAAAGAAGAAAATGACATAAGAACAAACACTCACAAAACAATTAAATAAAAATTAAACAAAGAAGAGAAACACTTACAAAATAGAATTATAGAAGGAAAAGAAAACACTCACAAAAAAATTAAATAAAAATACACAAGAAAAGAAACACTTACCTGAACTCGATCGCAAGTCCAAAGCACTGAAATCATAAGGCCTCGATAAATCTACATGGTTTATTTTAATAGAAATTGTTAGATTTTTAAAAGGATATTTTGCTTGGGAGTTATAAGGGGTTTTAATCTTGATTAATTAGTTTGGGGTTGAGAATATGGTTCTCTGTGTCTAATAAAGTTAGTAGGCTTAGTTTAATCAATTTCTAAATTTTTTTGTTAGATTTTTAATAAACTTCAAACCATTAAACTATTTAACGGGTCTGAATTTACTATTAAGGAGAAATGGTTTTAAAGTGGGTGATTTGATTTAAATTTCATGTTGCTATTTGTCTAAAATTTTTATCATAGAAAGTAAAATTATTATAAACTATTGTTTACATTTTTCTCTATTTTATTTTTATATTTTTAATAAATTATTTTAACATGCAAATCTTGTTTCTTCCTTCCTTCCTTTTTTTTACATATGTCCAATAGTAGCTCAGGCCCAGTCCAGGCCAGACTAGGCCAGGCCAAGGCCTGGTCCGCTCTTTTTGTATTCTTTTTTTTAATTTAACAGGGCCCAAGGCCCTGCTGTCTTGCCCAGCTGGCCTGGCCTGGGCCAGGCCAGGCCTGGGAGTGCCCAGGCCAATCTGCTCTCTGCCTGGCCGAGAGCAGCGCCAGAAATTTTTTTTGGGGGAAATCTTGGCTGTAAAATTTCAGGAAAAAAATTATAAATTAAAATATGAGTTGGTATTATCTCACAAGTATTTTAGTTGGAGTTTAGATTGAGTTTTGATGTATAAAAATATTCATGGAGATCATGGTATAGACATGATTTTAATAAATTGTCAAATAAATTGTGAGAAAGTAAATTATTTACTTGGTTTTGACCTCCTATAGTATCTTCCTCAATCTCTGGACTTCAAGATCCTTTTGTTCATGCTTCGCTTGAGGAGAAAAGAAAGAAGGAGGTGGGGGAGTTGGGTTTAGGGTTTTATCTTGAGGTAGAAGAAGAAAGAAAGAGTTTGAGTCTTTATATAGGTTATTAAATATTTTAGAAACTTGAATTCTAGTTACTTAATTTAGTAGTTCAAATAAGAATTGAAGATTGCTAAAAATCTCAAGGAGATTCAGTTTAGATATGATTTTTGTTAAGATTTAAATTAGGATTAGTTAAGATTAATGAAAAAGATTTGATAAGATAGGATTTTGATTAAGATTAGGATTGGGTTTTGGGTTATAGATTATTAGGCTTTAGTTAAAAGAAATAAGTAATATGAAGAATAAGAAAATAAAGAGTGGGCTAGGGGGCTTAGTTTTTGGGCTTAAAGAAAAATAGAAAAAGATGAAAAATAAGGAAGTGAGTTTGGCTCATGTGGGCTTAGTATAACAAGGAAATGAAAACAAAAGGAAAAGAAAAATGAGCTGAGCTTATTGGGCTTGGAATGAAAATAATAATACAACCCATTAATAATAATTTAAAATAACTAAATATAAGCAATAAGAGTCTACAAGTCATAAACAAAAATAATACTAATAATGATATTAAATCAAGTTAATTAATAATAATAAGATAATATATAGAATCAGGTAAATTTTTAAAAATAATAATATGGTATTATTAAATAGGGGATATTACAGAGGCTATTCATTTGCTTCATCAACTTACAGAGCGATTTCCAGAGAGGAAGAGAAATTTTCATATGGTCTTTATTGATTTAGAAAAAACTTATGATAAGGTGTCAAGAGAGGTATTATGGTGGACATTGATGAAAAAGAGAGTCCCCATCAAATATATTGACATAATCAGAGACATGTACGATGAAATAATGACAAATATCAGAACTTATGGAGGCATAACAAGTGATTTTTCTATCACAATTGGATTGCATCAAGGATCTGCATTAGGTTCATTCTTATTGTCATAGTGATGGATGAGCTTACTAGAGCTATTCAGATGAGATACCATGGTGTATGCTATTTGCTGATGATATTGTCCTAGTCGATGAAACAAGAGCTGGGGTAAATGCGAAATTGAAGTTATGGTAGCAAACTTTAGAATCTCGAGGTTTTAAATTAAGTAGGACTAAAACAGAGTATATGGAGTGTAAATTCAGTAAACAGAAAATCCGAGATTATAATATTATGACACTAGATGGTCAAGAAATACCGACGAGCAGTCATTTTAAGTACTTGGGTTTATTATCCAAAAGGATATGGAGATCAATAATGAAGTCAAGCATAGGATCTAAGCCGGTTGGTTGAAATGGAAGAGTGCAACATGAGTTTTATGTGATCGTAATATTCTGTTATGGTTGAAGGAAAGTTTTATCGGACTACTATTAGGCCAGCTTTGTTATATTGCATAGAATGTTGGGTTATAAAGAGATCATATCTAGAAGATGAGTGTAGCAGAGATGCGCATGCTTCGTTAGATGTGTAGTAACACGAGGAGAGATAAGGTGCCAAATAAGGATATTCGTACTAAGATAGGTGTAGTCTCTATAGAAGAGAAGATGAGAGAAAACCGCCTACGATGGTTTGATCATGTGCGACATAGACTTACAGAAGCGCCAATCCGGCGAGTAGAGCGTATCAAATTAGGGCAAGTTAAAAGAGCGCAGGGGAGACCGAAGAAAACATGGATGGAGGTAATACAACAAGATATAGAGACTAAAGGTCTTAGTGAAGGCATATTGCTCGATAGGAATGAGTGGAGAAAGCTGATCCATGTGCCCAATCCGGCGTAATTCTCTTTTGGTTTATGTAGCCTACCCCAAATACTCTCAACTCTCACGTTCTCGCTTGTGGTGTGCGATCAACTGTCCTATCGCTCATGATTAAAAATCTCCACCACAGTATTATAGCTGGAAAGAAAACAAGGAGAAAGAATAATTTTTGTAGGGTTTTCTTTTTTTCTTTATGGAAAAAGATAAGAAATTTGTGGAGAGAGAGAGAGAACTTTAGAAGTAGAGTTTAAGATTAAAAAGAGGTGAGAGGTACTGTCGGCACTCAGAGGCCCACACAACAATGGTAGAGAGAAGGGATAGGCTAATTAGGACTGCACACGCTAAACTAGAGTTTCTCTAGGACTTTCCGCCACTAAGAGAATTGTGAGAGATCATCGCCCACACACAATTTTGAAAAAATTTCATAATTCATTGCATTATTTAAATTGAATACATGAAGATATTTATATAGGTTACAAATTTTTACTCTTCTACTTTTATTTGGATTACATAATCAAACTCCTAAGAGAACTCAAAACTCTAAAAGAAAGAGAAAAATACATGAAAAGGAAACTAGAAATCCTCTACAATTTTAACTATTAAAAATCAAATTAAAGAAACTCAAAATAAAGAAATTAAAAAATAGAGTTCTACATCTACTGAGAATCTGGAACAAGTTGTCTTCTCCATCGATGATATACGTGCCATATACATGGCTTGATATCCGCATCACTTTCACTTATTATCTTGAGTTGTCTGTTGCCAATTGGCATGACTCGTCCTCACTCCAGCTGTGCATGGACAGTCAATAAACTCGGAATCTCAGAGTCTTAGAATTTTAGTGTGGCTTGTAGTCCAAAATAAGCTCTTACCTGTTGATAATTTGAGCAAGAGAAATATTGTTGTTTGCTCAACTTGTGTTTTCTATAATAGACATAATGAACCAGCTGTCGGAGGTATGGCAGCGTGCATAATGAGCTTGTAATTCAAAGATTTCTTTGTCACACTGCAAACGGAGATATTTGACCTTCTACACTACAAGAAAGTGACAACTTATTTTTATTTATTTATTTATAGCTAGAAAATCAACTGCGCACCGGGATTCAACTAGAGACCACTGGCGAGCAAACCAGAACCTGACCAGTAGTCAAGGTGGCTGAAATTAAATATATTATAAATATGTCCACGGCTAAACTCAAACCCGCGACCTATGGGTTAGCGGAGCTCTTAAGAACCAAGGCCGAATTTGATGCCACTTGCGGAGGACACAACAACTTAATTTGTTGTTGAGCATGCATATGAACTAGTGTTTGTTCTTTCTTTCTTTTTTCTTTTTTTACAAATTCTCAGAAAGTTCAGTGTTGCCAAAACTAGTGCAAATGTTAAATTGTTGGCTTTTTTGACAACAAAATGCTAAAAATCCAACTCCAATGGTTCGTGAATTGTAATTAGCTGCGCGTGGTTTCGTTTTCTATTTTTCTCCGCAAAGCTCGTATTATTGTGAACAGAATTCACACACACCTACACACCTTTCAAAAGAAAATTATACACACAGACTATGCTCTCTCTCCCCTCTGATGCACTGCGTAGGCAAGGCCCACTGGATACTTTATCCGGGCGGATAAAGTATTCAATTTGACCCAGTCTGTCAATAGACTTGGAATAGACTTAGTCTGTCAATTGACCTGGAACAGACTTTGTCAATAGACTTGGAAACTCAGAGCCTGTCACTACTCAAAGTGCTTAGTCAGTCAATAGACTTGGAATCTCAGGGTCTTCCACTCATTATCTCGAGTTAGTCATCAATCTACTCTCTTCGTTGTGCTATAAATAAATGGTATCGTAAAGAATTCCAGCAACATTCTCAGGCCCAACTCTCTCTCTCTCTCTCTCTCTCTCTCTCTCTCTCTCTCTCTCTCTGTAGTTTATCTACCATGGAGTTACCACCCTTGCTTTTCCTTGTTGCATTGTTAGTCATGCTCTTCACCTTTTCTTGTCCTCAGCCAGCCACATCCACACTGCACACCGATTTCACCGACCATGAATCCCTATTGGCCTTCAAAGATCATGTCGCAGATCCAAACGGCATTTTGGCTACAAATTGGACCACAAACACCTCGTTCTGTAGCTGGATTGGCATCACTTGCAGCCGCAGGCGGCAGCGTGTCATTGCCATTCACCTAGTCGACCTGTCACTGCAAGGCACGCTGTCTCCTCACATTGGTAATCTCTCTTTCCTCGTTCATCTTTACCTTGCCAATAACACGCTTACCGGTCCCATCCCCAGGAGCTTGCTCAGCTCCACCGCCTCACCTACTTTAACCTCTCTTACAATTCCCTCTCTGGTCATATTCCTTCTGTCATCTTCAACATGTCTTCTGTAACCACATTCTCTGTTGCTTTTAACAGTCTATGGGGCTCTCTCCCATCAAATCATAGCTTGATCAATATGCTCCCTCGACTCCAACAAATCTCTCTTAGTGTTAATAATTTTTCAGGTGATATTGCAGTGAGCTTTGCTCAATGTCAGGACCTCGAAATGCTTTCTTTGTCTGGAAACCAATTCAGTGGAACCATACCAGCTGAGATAGGTAGTTTGCCTGAGCTCGCTTTTCTATATCTCGATGAAAACCAACTGACTGGACCAATCCCAACTTCATTAGGCAACCTCACAAAGCTCATTGAGCTTGATCTTAGCTCGAACAACCTGAGAGGCATAATTCCTCAGGAATTGGGAAACTTGCAGAATTTGCAATATTTTTCATTGAGTAAATGCAACATCGCTGGCTCAATACCACCTACTTTGCTGAATGATTCAATGCTGCAAGTTCTTGATTTTAGCCATAACAAGCTCAGCGGATTTGTACCTGTCGAAATAGGAAAGTCGCTGCAGCAGCTTCAAATATTTCGTCTGAATGATAATCAACTGACTGGAGGGTTCGGATTCCTCTCATCTTTTCAAACTGCAGAAACTTGTCGGACTTTGAATTATGGCTGAACAAATTGGAAGGTGTTCTTCCAGATTCTGTTGGGAATCTCTCAATGAATTTGCAATATTTTTCAGTTTCAGGAAATCATGTAATAGGGAATATTCCTGCTGGGCTAGGAAACTTAAGTGGCCTTATTAGGCTATCTTTGGGTGAGAATGAATTGACTGGCAAAATACCATATGCTCTGACAAGGTTACATAGCCTTCAATTGTTGAACCTAGCCGCCAACAGGATAAGTGGTGTCATTCCATTTGAGCTTGGTCAAATGAAAAGCTTAAATATCCTTGCACTCGAATATAATTTATTCTTTGGACCAATACCAGATTCATTGGCTAACATAAGCATGATTCAATACTTAAATCTGCATAACAACAATTTGTCATCAAGCATTCCCCAGAGCTTATGGACCCTAGAAAACCTTCTCGGATTAGATCTATCAGTAAATACTTTGAGTGGTCCACTTTCCCCTCAGGTAAGAAGCTTGAATCCCATGTTTTATTTAAACATGTCTATGAATCAGCTATCAGGAAACATATCTGGTGCTTTAGGGGATCTTAAAATGCTTACAACTCTGGACCTATCCAAAAACTCATTTCAAGGTGAAATTCCAGAAACATTTGGTGGATTTATCAGTATCACTAATTTGAACTTGTCACGTAACTTTCTCTCTGGGACTATACCAAGTACCTTAGCCAATCTTACTCATCTCGATAGTCTCGACCTCTCTTTCAACAAGTTACAAGGAAAAATCCCAAATGGCAGAGTATTCTCAAATTTCAGCATCCCGTCTCTGATTGGAAATGAAGCACTATGTGGAGCACCTCAATTACACCTTCCACCCTGCAGTGTAAATGATGTTAATGAGGCTTCAACAAGAAAACTAAAGCTATTCAAATATGCCCTACCACTTGGTATTTTTCTTGTGGTTCTTCTCACTTGCATATATCTTATATATGCATTTTATTGGAGGAAGGTCACAACTTTGGCCAACGCTCATGCAAGAAGTTTGGATGACCATAGATTCATTTCGCACCAAGAGCTAATCCGTGCAACAACCAACTTCAATATTACTAACTTACTAGGAAGAGGCGGCTTCAGTTCAGTATTTATAGGATGTCTTGATGATGGGATACTTGTTGCAGTAAAAGTCTTGAATTTAGAAGTTGAAGGGGCCTCTGAAAGTTTTGATGCAGAATGCCAAGTTTTGAGGATGGTTCGACACAGAAATCTAGTTAAAATCATCAGTGTGTGTTCCAATTTGGACTTTAAAGCTCTTGTTCTCGAGTTCATGCCAAAAGGAAACCTTGAACAATGGTTGTATTCTGATAACTACTTCCTGAATCTTCTTCAAAGATTGAATATAATGGTGGACATGTCTGCGGCACTTGAGTACCTCCACCACCATCATCCACATGTTGTGTTGCACTGCGATTTGAAGCCTACAAATATTTTGTTGGATGAAGAAATGGTAGCACATGTGAGTGACTTTGGCATTGCTAAACTTCTCCTCGATGGTAGCAGGTCTATTGCATCAGCAAGTACACCAGGCACCATAGGCTACATGGCTCCAGGTAATCAAAAGAATCTAATCTAAGTTGCTCTTGAAAGCAAGTTATACTCCCCTTTTACACTGTTCCGTATTTTTTGTGCATACTTTTACAAAGTTCCTAAAGTAGTTCTCTCTCTTTTTTTTTAAAAAAAAAAGGCTAAATCTCTTTTTCTATATTTGCTTGGTAATGGAGGTTGATAACTTTATCCAACCAAAGCCAACATGATTTTGTATGTTTAAGTGTCAAACGCATTATGTTGTCGAGTTTGAAAGCTTGTCAATTTTGAGTTTTGATTTATTTTAAATCCGATTACTCGATAACTTGAACATAATCTTTTTATGCGCTATGTCAAGTTGTATAGGCTGCCTCTATCTCCGTGTGTGTGTGTGTTTCGGAAAGTTTCACTTTGATGGTAGTTAAAATTGATTATATTTATAGTTGTATTGTATAAATTTTGTGTGCATATTGTTATAAATTACTTTTTGATATTCATTTGTTATTAAGTACGTAACAGATGACAAAAAAAAAAGTTCTTGAGTTTTCGACATAGATTTTTGCTGTTCTTTTGAAGTAGTTCTAACAAGAGCATGGCAAAGACAAAGGAAAATAAAACAATAAGAGGATCCAATCAACTAGAATTCAATTGAAATAAATAATATAAATTAGCAACAGCACTCATAAAATTTGATCCCAAGACTAAAAATTAATGCAAACAAAAGGCACCATTTTTTAGATTTGTTGTTTCTATTCTATGTATTGATCTCTAGATAACCTAATTTTAACAAAAAATACAATCTAAGGTGATGATTAATAAGACAATCAACTTATACATATGAAAAATGTTGAAATTATCTTTTTAGTATAATTGATTTATTTGTTATTCTGTTTGCAACAGAATTTGCACCTACGGGAACAATATCCAGAGCGAGTGATGTCTATAGCTTCGGGATTATATTGTTAGAAACATTTACTGGAAAAAGGCCCACTGATCCAATGTTTTCAGAAGAATTAACCTTGAGGAAATGGGTGTTCAAGGCACACCCAACTGCAATATTGGATGTTATAGACAACAATCTCCTAAATGATCACTCTAGCGATGGACAATTTCAAGACAGAACAACTATTCATGCATGCCTGATGTCTATCATGGAATTGGGCTTGCTGTGCACAAGATACTCTCCAAAGGAAAGAGTTTCAATGACAAATGTTGCTGCAAGACTACGAAAGATAAGAATGAAATATTCGTCAAATGTGTCCAATTAGTAAGTTCTCAATCCGCCATATCACTATACCTTTTGTCCAGTTAAAAGTTTGTGTTTGATTTTCAATATTTGTTTTTCTTATCCAGACTTTGTTCATTAGCAGTCTATTTAGTATCTCACGATGCAGTTTTTAGTTTTCCTCAGCATTCTAAATTTGTAACATCATTCACCGTGCTTCACGCTTATTTTACTTCTATTCCTCTAGATACTTTGCAAATGAAATTTGGAAACAAAGGAGTGAGAAGCAAACCAACTCTTGGAGGTATGGCATTGCATAATGAGCTTGTAATTGTATGCATGTGCAATATAATTCGAATATTTCTTTTTACACTGCAAATGGAGATATTTTGACAACTTTATTTGTTGTTGAGCAGACATATGAATTAATGTTTGTTCTTTCCTCTTTTACAAATTCTCAAACAGTTTAGTGTTGCCAAATCTAGTACAAATGTTAAATTGTTGGCTTTTTGCCTCTAGCCTTCTCATTTGTACATATAAGCTTGGTTCTTGAGACACTCAAACCAACATCGTCAACTGTCTTACTTCTTAGAATTGATTCATTTGGTGACACTGCTTGCAACATCGTCAACTATTTTATATAAAGAAGATAAAGAACACAGTAATAAAAGTGCTTGATCCTCATCTTCTATCTTAACCTCTATCTTATCTAGATCATTGATAATAGAGAAAAATTCTGCAATGTGAGATTTGATAAGTGTACCTTTATGCATGAGGAGAAGAAAGAGACGCTGCTTCAGAATTAATTTACTCGCCAATGACTTCTTCAGATAGTGCTTCTGAAGTAGCTCACACAACGAGAACGTTGTTTTCTCCGTAAAAAACTCATCCAACACTTCGCCCGCGAAGCAAAGCTGAATAGTTATCAAGACTTTCTCATCTAACTCGTACCAAGTTTCTTCTTTCATGTCTTGAGGCTTTTTCTCCCTCCCGAGTAATGCTTTCTTCAACCCGTTCTGGGTAAGGATGGCGTTCATCCTAATCTGTTACCTGCTGAAATTGATAACATCATCGAACTTCTGAATATCGAACTTAATCGCAAGCATTTTCATGTTGACCTTGCTCTGATACCAATTGTTGGAAAATAATTTGTATGCTCTGATACCAATTGTTGTGATTTCAGGGGAGGACGCCCCCACAACCAGATCGACTGGGGCGGCGCGGCGCAGCGCAGCGGAAACAAACCACGGGATCTACGAAGGCAATGTGAAGAAGAGGAGAAGAAGAAGATATTTCAAAGTAGATAGAAAGTCAACAAACAATATAGCGTGGTTCCACCGATCAAACAGATCGAGTGTACGTCCACGGGAGAAAGGGGAGAAACTTTATTAAAACTTTGGGGAGTATAATAAGAATTACTTACACTTTACGCTGAAAAGAGTACAAGCCCTTGATGGTCGCCAAGAACAACAAACCTTTATGACTAAACTTCTCTCACAAATCTCTCACCTAGATGAATTACAATATTAGGAATTACAAATTCATTGGATTCTCTTGGAATACATTGAAGGCCACCACCCCTAAGGGGTTATTTATAGACCACAAACTCTCTTAGTCCTAAACAAACTCAATCAATCAGAATCAAGAAAACTTGAATCCAACTCGGACTCAATACAGATTCAGAAACGAAAACTGCCAGATCCGATATTAATTGACTACATTCTTGACGTATTCACGTCATAATCCTAACATATAATTCATAGTTAATTTAGAGATAAAAATTATAATAAAGGCGTGACGTTTGAAGTTGGTGGGTTTTTAGATTTGTTTTTCTTTTTATAGATTCTTTGATTTGTTTATAAGGAGATGCATTTGGACTTCTTTTATGAGAAAGGTGAAGCTCCAGTTAGACATATAAAGTCACAAAACTATAAATCGACTTGTAACAGCAGTCCCAATTGGCTATTTGTCCACCACTAAGTTTTGTACTCAAGAACTAAATGCAACGGTCCAATAAAGAAAGATTCCCTCAATGAGAGAGAAAAAAATCCACTAAGCTTTCAGTGTACTCTCCACCTCCTTGTTCTATAAATAGACTGTAATTATCAGTTCAGTTCTGGTTAGATTTATGGATAGTAGATGTGACACTGGCTGTTTCTTATCCTTCATTGTTTTCTATTGCTAAAGACTGTTATGCATCTGTTTTCTCTCAATATTCTATTATAGAGGGAATTACGAATTGGAATATTCAGTTTTCTAGAACTATTGATGTTACCCTTATACCTGTGTTTGCATACTTAGTATGCTTTTTAAATTCTCACCAGTGGTCTGAAAATGATACAATTATTTGGCGTTCGAATTCTTCTAGTACTTTTTCAGTTAAGTCTTATTACAATTTTATTAACAATGGTGGAGTTTTAGTTGCCTGGAGAAAATTGTTGGAGGAGAGATGATATTAAAGGAGATGCCATTGCTAAGTGCCGTCGAAGATCGCCAAGGAAGTCGACGAAGAAAGGCAAAGGGACAGCAGCAGAAAATAGCAGAGGTAGCAGAAGTCAGAATAGTCGGTCGACCGGGCCGGTCGACCGACGTGCACAACATGCACAGAGGTTGGAGCGGTCGACCGGCCCGGTCGACCGCAATGCCTGACTGACAGACCCCAACTCTCGGGTTTTCTGGGTCGACCGACCCGGTCGACCGGAAAACCCTGACAGACAAACCCCAACTCTCGGGTTTCTTGGGTCGACCGTCACGGTCGACCGGTATAAGGAAGTCGGTCGACCGCCCCTGTCGACTGACAGTCGGGTTCTGGGTTAAATCTGCTGATCCGTTGTATGAGGTATTTAAGCCTATGTTGATCCTAGGGTTTAGTATCTCTGTGAAAAAGTATTAGCCCTAAGTTCTCTTGCATTCAAAGAGACTTAGAGCCATTGTAATCATCTTCCTAATAGAAATCTCTCCATTGATTGCCCCGAGGACGTAGGCATTCAGGCCGAACCTCGTTAAATCTCGTCTTTGAGATTTGTGTGTTCTTCGTGTGATTGTTTTGGGTTTGTTCTTGTGCTGGAGATCTTGGATTCTCTATTGTTCGATTGTTGTGATTGGATTGCGCGCACAACAAGTGGTATCAGAGCTTCCGGGTTGCACTTGGGATTTCTGAGGATTCGAAGGGCTCGAGATCTGATCCGGTGGAGATCGTGTGTCGATCTTAGATCAGAGGTAACGGGGTTCGTGGAGATCGTGTGTCGATCTCAGAAGGACTCAAAAAGGGCTCGTTGAATCGGTGGTGAAGTAGATCCGGAGAGAAACTCGATCTAGGGTTTCAAGGGACAGGTAAAAATCCGATTTTTATTTGTGTTGGGATCTATTTCAAGTTGGTGATTACTTCCGCATAGATAGAGAATCAGGGAAAATCTCAATGGCAGAAGAAATAGTTTCAGCTAAGACAATGAACTCTCACCCAAGGATTGAAGTTGTTAAATTTAATGGGACTAACAATTTCGGCATGTGGAGATGTGAGGTTATGGATGCGCTGAATGCATCAAACCTCGAAGACACTCTCCTATTGGAGAGGAAGAAGAACACTACCACTGATGAAGAGTGGGCGAAGATGAACAGATCGGCATGTGGCTTGATACGTTCATGCTTGTCACAAGACATAAAATACCTTGTGCAACATGAGACGTCAGCGAAGAAACTGTGGGAAACCCTTGAAAAGAAGTACCTGAAGAAGAGTGTAGAGTCCAAGTTGCAGCTTAAGAGTAAGCTGTATCAGTTCAGGATGAAGAAGGGGAGCACAGTCAATGAGCACATCAACCGATATACGAAGCTTCTTACAGATCTGCTGAATTTGGATATCAAGATAGAAGAGGAAGATAAGGCGGTCATCTTTCTGAATTCACTTCCTGCAGAGGAGTACGAGACATTCATACTGACCTTCATTAATGGAAGGCAGAGCTTGGATTATGATGAGGTGTCGTCTTCATTGATGAGTTATGAAACAAGGAAGAATGAAAGACATCCTTCTCAGACAAGTTCATCGGCAGAGGCATTGGAAGTAAGAGGTAGAGGTTCATCAAGGAAGGGAAAGGAGATTAGGGGAAGATCGAAGTCCAGGCCGGGCTTCAGGGATCTCAAGAGAAATCAGTGCGCATTCTGCAAAGAGATTGGGCACTGGAAAGTAGACTGTCCAAAGTTCAAGGGAAAGAAGAAAGAGTCAAAATCTGAAGCAAATCTCGCAAAAGTGGTAAAACCTGCAAGCAGAAAATCACAGGCGGATGGATCAGATTCAGATTCTTCTGTGTTCTCGTTTTCAGTTACCACTCCCGTCACAGGCTACTCGGGTGAGAACGAGTGGATCTTGGACACATGTGCAACATATCATGTATGCCCTAATCGAGACTGGTTTACCAGTTTTGAGAAGTTGGAGGGGTGTTCGGTCGTCATGGACGATGATCATCCATGCATCATGGAGGGTGTTGGCACTATTCCAATCAGGATGTTTGATGGGATGGTGAGGGAGCTGAAAGAAGTGAGATATGTACCTCAGCTGAAGAGGAACTTGATCTCTGTAGGAGCTTTGGAATCATTGGGTCTCGGAGTGTCTATTAAGGAAGGAGTTCTTAAAATGACAAAGGGCTCAATGGTGGTGTTGAAGGCCGATCGCCGGAACAACTTGTATTACTTGAAGGGTAGTACAGTGACAGGGCAGGTGGCAGCTTCTACCAGTCAGAAGGAAGATTCGACCCGGCTGTGGCACATGAGGCTGGGACATGCAGGGGAGAAATCAATGCAAACTCTTGTGAAGAAAGGGTTGCTAAAGGGTGCTGAGACCTGCAAGTTGGATCTATGTGAACATTGCATCATCGGCAAGAAGACCAAGGTGAAGTTTGGCACAGCTTCACACTGCACGGAGGGTATTCTTGACTATGTTCACACGGACGTATGGGGACCTACCAAGACTGCATCGATTGGAGGTAACCACTATTTTGTGTCGTTCATCGATGACTATTCTAGGCGCTGTTGGGTGTACACTATGCGACACAAGAATGAAGTCCTAGAACTGTTTGTGAAGTGGAAGGCTAATCTGGAGAGAAGCACGGGAAGGAAGGTCAAGGTCCTCCGTTCTGACAATGGAGGAGAGTACAAATCGGATCCTTTCCTACAGCTATGCCTTGATGAGGGCATAGAGAGACACTTCACAGTAAGAGAGACTCCGCAACAAATGGGGTGGTTGAGAGGATGAACCGGACTTTGCTAGAGAAGGTTCGGTGTATGTTATCCAATGCAGGACTGCCAAAGAAGTTTTGGGCTGAAGCTTTGGGGTATGCATGCCATCTTGTGAACAGGTTGCCGTCGTCTGCAATAGGAGGGAAGACTCCTCTTAAGCTTGGTCAGGAAGAACTGCTGAGGACTATGAGTTGCTACGGGTTTTCGGATGTCCAGCCTACTACCATGTCAGAAAAGACAAGTTGGACCCAAGGGCAAAGAAAGGGGTGTTCGTTGGCTTCAAGCGAGGAACCAAGGGGTTCAAGATTTGCGACCAAAAGGACAACAAGTTCTTAATCAGCAGGGATGTCACATTCGATGAGGCTTCTTTGATGAAGCCTACGGTCTCTAAGCAGGTGGAGACCAGTAAGACCAAGGAGCTATTGCAGCAGGTGGAGAGTGATGCAGATCCACCATCTCTAGAGGATTCAGTATCAGTTCGGATCATTCCTGGAGTGACACAGGGTGGTGATCAAGTAGCTGAAGAAAATGCTGAAGATGTTGAAGAGGATCAGGAGCAGGTCATGGGTACTGTTCCAGATCCCAATGCAGTTGGAAGACCACGGAGGAACACTAGGAGACCGGGTTGGCTCACCACTGATATGGTCGTCGCGTATGCACTTCCAGTTGTTGAAGAGGCTATTCCATCTACCTTCAGGGAAGCTGAGATCAGTACAGAAGCTGGGATGTGGAAAGAGGCCATGAATGAAGAGATGCAATCTCTTTACAAGAACAACACATGGGAACTCACCAAGTTGCCCAAGGGGAAGAAGGCCATAGGGTGCAAGTGGGTATTTGCTAAGAAGTAAGGATCTCTCCAAGAAGATGCAGTGCGCTACAAGGCAAGGCTGGTGGCTAAAGGCTACGCTCAGAGAGAAGGAATCGACTATAACGAGGTGTTCTCCCCAGTAGTTAAACACTCGTCTATTCGGATTCTATTGGCTTTGGTGGCGCAGAATGAGTTGGAACTTGACCAACTTGATGTGAAGACCGCCTTTCTCCACGGCGATCTTGAGGAAGAGATCTATATGACACAGCCCACAGGTTACAAAGCTGCAGGGAAGGAAGAGTTAGTATGCAAGCTACAAAATCGCTGTATGGTTTGAAGCAGTCTCCTAGACAGTGGTACAAGCGATTTGATAGCTTCATCAGGAAGAAGAAGTACACACGGAGCCATTTTGACCCATGCGTGTACTACAACAAGTTACCATCAGGTGAATATATCTATCTACTTCTTTATGTAGATGATATGTTGATTGCTTCTAGGTCAAGATCTGCTATTGATTCTCTGAAGAAGATGTTGTCGTCAGAGTTTGAGATGAAGGACCTGGGGGAAGCACGGAAAGTATTGGGCATGGAGATCACTAGAGACAGGAAAGCTGGCAGGATAAGTTTGACACAGAAGGGCTATTTGGAGAAGGTACTGCAGAAGTTTAATATCAGCAAGGATACCAAGTCTGTTAGTACACCTATGGCGCCGCATTTCAAATTGTCAGCGAAGATGTCTCCAAGGAGTGTTCAGGAGCGTGAGTATATGTCTCATGTTCCATATGCCAATGATGTGGGTAGCTTGATGTATGCGATGGTGTGTACGCGGCCAGATATTTCACAGGCAGTCTCCATGGTGAGTCGATACATGCATGATCCTGGACAGGGTCATTGGGAAGCTGTGAGATGGATTCTGAGGTACATCAAGGGAACAGTTGATGTAGGCCTAGTATTCGAGAAGGACAACACCGGAAAGCAGGAGTGCACAGGTTATGTGGACTCAGACTATGCAGGTGACTTTGACAAACGCCGGTCGACGACGGGATATGTCTTCACATTCTCACAGGCACTGGTGAGTTGGCGCTCCACACTTCAGTCTACCGTCGCGTTGTCGACCACAGAGGTTGAATATATGGCTATGACAGAAGCCATGAAGGAGGCAATCTGGCTTCAGGGGCTGCTTGATGATCTGGGCGTGGAACAGGATATATTGAAGATAAACTGTGGCAGCATGAGTGCCATCTACTTGGCAAGGAACCAGGTCTATCATGCAAGGACGAAGCATATTGATGTCAGGTATCACTTTGTACGGGAGATTCTAGAGGAATGTGACATTGACTTGTTGAAGATTCACACTTCAGAGAATCCGGCCGATATGCTAACAAAGGTGGTGTCGGGGGTGAAGTTTGCACACTGCAAAGACTTGCTCCATGTCCTTAAGGTGAAATGAGCTTGCTGAAGCTCATTTGGATGAACTACGGACGGCTTGATCCCTTGGGCAGGGGTACGTAGGCAACCAAGTTGGTGCAGCCGCTATCGAGTCGGAATTCGGCTCAGATTTGGAAATCTTCACCGAGGTGGAGAATTGTTGGAGGAGAGATGATATTAAAGGAGATGCCATTGCTAAGTGCCGTCGAAGATCGCCAAGGAAGTCGACGAAAAAAGGCAAAGGGACAGCAGCAGAAAATAGCAGAGGTAGCAGAAGTCAGAATAGTCGGTCGACCGGGCCGGTCGACCGACGTGCACAACATGCACAGAGGTTGGAGCGGTCGACCGGCCCGGTCGACCGCAATGCCTGACTGACAGACCCCAACTCTCGGGTTTTCTGGGTCGACCGACCCGGTCGACCGAAAAACCCTGACAGACAAACCCCAACTCTCGGGTTTCTTGGGTCGACCGTCACGGTCGACCGGTATAAGGAAGTCGGTCGACCGCCCCTGTCGACCGACAGTCGGGTTCTGGATTAAATCTGCTGATCCGTTGTATGAGGTATTTAAGCCTATGTTGATCCTAGGGTTTAGTATCTCTGTGAAAAAGTATTAGCCCTAAGTTCTCTTGCATTCAAAGAGACTTAGAGCCATTGTAATCATCTTCCTAATAGAAATCTCTCCATTGATTGCCCCGAGGACGTAGGCATTCAGGCCGAACCTCGTTAAATCTCGTCTTTGAGATTTGTGTGTTCTTCGTGTGATTGTTTTGGGTTTGTTCTTGTGCTGGAGATCTTGGATTCTCTATTGTTCGATTGTTGTGATTGGATTGCGCGCACAACAAAAAGCTATTTGGCAAAACATACACCCTTTAAAGGTTAGAATTTTAATGTTGCTTGTAGTCCAAAATAAGCACTTAACTGTTAATAAGCACTTAACTGTCAATAATTTGCTCGACTTGTGTTTTCTGTAATAGACATAATGAAACAGCTTATCATTTGTTTATTTGCTGTCCTAACATTGGTGCTATTTGGAGTTTGTTTAAGGAATGTTTTAAAGTTAGAGGCAGGCCTAAATCTTTGTACGATTGATCGCTAACTGGAGAAGGAAGCATGCGAAGAGGAGAAATCTTGTGTTATGGGATATGGTTATGATGGCTATAGTGTGGGTGTTTTGGGATGAGAGGAACAATAAAATCTTTAATGATAAAGCTTCATCTATCTATGAGTTAGTTGATTATGTTTTTCATTTTGTGGATTTTTTGGCAGGTCATATGTCTCCTACCTAGCAGCGTAAGGTGGATACGACAGTTATTACTTACGCAAGCAAGAAGTGCAGGGAATTGAATGAGGGGCCGCGGGGAGGGGATTCTTCTCAGTGTGGTGCTATAGCGTGTGTTGATGGGGGTGGTATTCTGCTTGGACCGTCTGATGGGAGGAATGCTGAGATTAGTGTCTACATGGTCTGCTCTTTTGAAGTTCTAGTGGAGATGATGTTTTTTTCTTTGATTTGGACTTTTGGAATTTCTGTTGTTTTATTTTAGTTGGATGATGCTTTCAGTTAGTTGTTGTGTTTTTTGTTTAGCAAGGCAAGCTGTGCTCTTGCTTTTTTTGGTAGTTTTTGGTGTTTTAGGGGGGGCAGTTGCATTGAACTCTTCTACTATCGTGTGTGCGCGCGCGCGCGTGTTCTAATCAACAACAAAATCAATAGAAGCAGCAGCAGCACAGACTGCAATACAGAAGTCAGTAGCAGGAGAATGTATCTGATTATCATATTGTTGGATGTGTATTTGGCTTTGATATCTAGTTTCATGTTAGATAGACCAAGAAAAGTTGAGTAGTTTAAATATCAACTCTTCAATTGTTTATTGTTATGAGTGTCAGGCCATGGGCCACACTCCCCACACACGCGCGCGCACGTCGAACTAGGCTTGAGCTCGTGTGGCGCGCCGACGACCTGCGGGCACGAATGCATCTCCATTCAATGGGTTCTTGAACCTGCTACATTTTGGATTTCTTTTTTTATTTTGGCTTTCGGAGCTAACTCCAAAACTTCTGGTGAAATGACCCCGAGTATCTGGACACGGAACGATTCCCGAGCACTTGGACTAGGAGTGACCTCAGAGTGACCCCGAGCACTTGGACTAGGAGTGACCTCGGAGTGACCCCGAGCACTTGGACTCGGAGTTATCCCTGAGTACTTGGACTCAGAGCGACCCCGAGCTCCGTCTCTCTAAAGTATTTCACAATTACTGTTTTGATTTGTAACATTTTCTTGACCCGGTAAAAGCAGATCTGCAAACGTGCGGAGTTATTGCAAATTAATTGCAACAAATCTGAACGTACGCTTGATTTGTGTAAGGATTGTTTGTAACGGATAGAGCTCTGTGCCTATAAAAAGAGCCTCCCCTATTCATTCTGAGATCACTAAAAACTAAGATTTACAGCTACGTTCTTCTTTCTCCCGCTGTCATATTCCTTTAAGTTTTATTCTACTTATCAGTAACAATTCTCTATCTGAGTAAGAGGCTCTGCCTACTTTCCTAGGCCGAGTGCTGGTGATTCCTGAGGATTTTTGTAACGCTACTGGATAAAACCGAATCAACGTCTGGGTAAAGAGACGAGTTTTTTTTATCCTTTAGGGCAACAATTATGTGACTGCATTCCCCATACCAGATTGAACACACACATATATATTCTATTTTAAATTATGTAATAGCATGCTAAGAAGTTTAATTTAGTTCGTTATCAATAAAATTGATTTGTATGTTTTTTAAGGAATAGCGCAATTTACCAAAACTCTAAAGGATCAAAATTATAATTGTTATTTTTTTTATCATGCAATGATTGTTTATTGCTATTTGATTAGGACAAGATTAGATTAGTCTCTTTCAATATTACAGACTATAATATGTTCTGATACTAATTATAATTTGTTTCTATTTTGCACGAATATATATATATATATATATATATATATATATATATATACACACACACACACACACACACACACACACACACACTTGTCACTACCTGCATGCTGTAAATTGTCTTAATACTTGTCATTAATTGTCTAAATTCTTTGTCATATCCGATAGTGTCTATTCATGCTAGATAATTCTAGGAATTTATAATGACCTGATTCCGCGAGTACGAAGACGCTACTGCAATGTATATATGTGGGGCAAAAATATCCTCTATATGTCTGCTAAGAATCAGTACATGCAAAGAGGACGGAAGCACAACGGTAATAAAAAAAATCCAATAAAAATAATACAAGAACACAGTTATCACAGGATGTGATCCAATATAACATGCATATTACATTACCAGAAGGTGCAAAAGCATGATTTACAAAGCGATTTACTAGATACAAAAGCTGAAAGATGCTCACGAGCAGCAAAAAAAATCTCGAGAGGCAGACAAGAGGGGCAGGATGGGAATGAGCTACAACTGATTCGAACACTCCACAAGAAAGCCTGGTCTTCCACGAACGGGTCCTCAACGCTTCCATTGCACGCTCTAGATCTGAACATGCAGGTCCTGGGGTTGTCAAAAAGCAACCCAATGAGTATGTAAAATGAAGCCAAGTGGCATGCACAAGTTAACAGACGTGCTTCGAGAAGTGTATCGTGTACTCAAGTCATGCAGACAAGTAATGAACAAATAAACATAAATGGTAAACAGAGAATTAGCATAAAACCCGAAAGTAAGCAAATCAAGAAATTAAATACAATAGCACAGATATAATATCTTGCAAGAGGCAAACAGTGTATTATAATATACAATTAATAATAATTAGTATCGTTTGTTATTTTAGTTATTCCCTTCTAATGACCCATAACACTGGCTATCCACACCAGAGTTCCTACTCCAGCAAGACTCATCTGAATCACTTTACCTGGAATCATTACCCGAACGAGAGAGTGATCAAATAACACATGTTCTTGATATTCACATTGTATACAGAGTGGGGCAGGTGTAGTCCAATAGTAAGAATATCAGGAATAATTATTGTAGTACAGAAATAATATAAATGTAGAGCATGATAACTTAATCATATAATAATAACAATCAATGTCGCTTGTTATTTTAATCATTCCTCTCTAGTGTCCTATACCACTGACAGTTGATAGTTCACTAATATTACATATTTATTTTCACATTTATATTATAATAAAACTCTGCTATTAAACCTATTTAATGTATAATGGCGTGCAAGTGTAATTAGTGGAGAAGGAGAAGAAAAGCCAAAAATAATTCAGATTTTTAAGGATTTAATTTCCCAGCTCAAAGTACCAACGAAGATAATCTTAAATCTAAAGATCTATAGATAATTCTATCAGTTTACAATGGGATAACAAAATGATAGGAGCACGGAGCAGAAAGCACAAGACCCGTGGCGCCAGAATTGTAGCGGATCCACAGCAAAAGCTGTGTTTCCGGGGCAATACTGAGAGCCGTGGATCAGCGTTTTGATCCACAGCTGAGACTCATCTAGGGAGCTGGGTTTCTCCTATAAATACCTCACCAAAGCAGAGAGCAGAGAGAGAGAGAGAGATTATGCTAGGGTAACACTTCTAGTTTAGTATAGGATTTTTCACTATCAAATCTCTTTATCGAAAACTTATCGGATATCGTATAGAGAACAATTGCTTTCAGAGTATTTGGACTACAAAAATCCCTATCAAAATCAAGGTGCATATGTGGCTCTCTTATCATGAAAATCTACTAACAGGATAATCTTGCCAAAAGGGTTATTTCTATTTCATCTCCATATTCACTTTGTGGGGTAAATTCAGAGACGCCAACCATATTTTTCTTCATTGCTCCATCAAAAAGAAACCATCTTGCATTATCTTCTTGGCCTTCTTCCGTTGAGATTGAAAGCTTACATTAATCCCACAAAATGAGGTTAATCGTTGGGATTGCGTTGTTAATGCTATCTTTTTGGGTAGTTTGGCATGAGCGGAGTCCATGTGTTTTAAAGCAAAGTCCTCTTCCATCGTCGAGCTTCGTAGCAGATTACTTCTTTGGTGAATTCTTGGCTAGCCCATTTTCCCATTCACAAGTGTCGTAAGCCGCCATAGGGTGTTATGTTGGGGCTTCTTCGGCTTGCTTTGCTGTTATATTTTCCTTTTATCTCCCCATCTCCATCTCCATCTCCTTCTCTTGTAATTCTACATTCTTTTTTTTTTTTAAAGAAAACGGGACCAAAGTGGTCCAGTTCGGAAATATATACTAAGAGAAAAAAGATACAAGGGAAAAAACCCTCACTAAGCTAGGGGAAAGAAACGAAAATAAATACAAAAAACAAAACAACTATACAAAATTACTTCTCCAAAAGTGAGTCAAAAAGAGCAGTAACTTCGGCTGTCAATTTCCGCTTTTGGTTGAAGATTCTTGCGTTACGTTCTATCCAAATGGACCAAACAACAGCTTGAACATGAGTGTCCCAAATTTTGCGCGCAGAACCAGGAATACAAGATGTTCACCAATCTTCCAACATGTGTCTTGGGAGGTAGGCCAAGAAGGCAAAGTGAGACCCGTCACAATAGGGGTCCAAACCCTCATGGCAAATACACAAGAAAGGAAAATATGAGAAGACGATTTAGGGTGGTTGCTGCAGAATATGCATGCCGATAGCGGTCGGATGTGACGTTGGTACAAGTTAAGGCATGTAGGTAACATGTCTCGGACAACTAACCATATGGTGATTTTGACTTTAAGTGGTGTCACTGCTTTCCATAAAATTTTTGCTGCTATATCTGGAGATTGTGTGGGCTGTAGAAGGTACTGGGAGCGGACAGTGTATATACCTGAGGAACTTGCTTTCCAAGTTACCTGGTATGGGGCATCATCGCGTAAGGAATGTTCTCGAAAGGTGCCCATAAGAGTCACCAACTGCTGCAACCTTGCCTGGGGGAGGGGTGGCGGAAGGTGAGGGCCGAAGTATTGTCATGGATTTGTGACTTAAACCAAGCATCTTTGTCTGATTCAATCTCAAAAAGAATGGGGAACACATGAGCTCGAGGACATCCCCAGCCCAACAGTCCTTCCAAAATCTCACTGAAGATCTCTGCCCAGAGCTTAATCGAAGACCAAGTTTGAAAGCAATAGCAGCTTTAAGGACACTGCGCCAAAAGGGAGAAACACACCCCAGAAGTTTATTCAGTAGATCCAATGGCCTTCGACGTTGGGAGTAATTATACTGTACAACTTGTTATCATGGCGATTGATTATTGGATAGAAGTTTCCATCACCATTTTGATAAGAGGGAGATATTGAAGTCTCGCAGCCTACGAACCCCAAGTCCACCAGTATGACATGATAAGCAAATAACTTCCCAACTAACCAGCCATTGTCCACTGGTGATTCTACTATCTCCTTTACAAACGAATGCACGTCACAGTCGGTCTATGTGGTCAATCACCCATTGTGAAAGGAAAAAAAACGACATATAGTAGAGGGGGAGACTAGTGAGGACATAGTTGACCAAAATAAGTCTACCTCCACGGGATAAGGTATGACCCTTCCAGGCTGCTAATCTCTTTTCAAATCTATCAACGGGTGGTTGACAATCAGCTTTAGATAAAGTGGTCGGTTTGAGGGGGAGTCCGAGGTAAGTGAATGGAAAGCTCCCAGTCGACAATGAAGTTGGCCAGATACTTGAGACAGATCCAAATACGAACATGGGGGTCCAAGCTGGTATATTGATGATTTGTTGAAATTGATAGAGAGCCCGGAAAGAAGTTCAAAGATGTAAATCAGGATTTTAACCCTATTAATAGATACAAGGTCTGGGGGTAGAAGCATGATAGTATCATCAGCATATTGTAGGCACGAGATCCCCGGGTTCCAAGATCCAACTTTATGAACAAATCCTTCCTCATATGCCAACTTCAGGATCATTGATAAGACATCCAGAGGAGATCCCATTGCCTCAATCCCCGTTTACCTCTGAATGGGATTCCTGGTTGACCGTTGACGAGAACAAAAGAGAACCCAGAACAAAGGAGAGAGTGAATCCAACCACACCATCTGTCATCGAAGCCCCTAGCATGCAACACCTTGAGGAGGAAAGCCCAATCGATTGTATCAAAAGCTTTGGCGAAATCTATTTTGAGGAAGAAAGCTGACCAGTTGTATTTGGCACATATTGATATGATTTTTTAGGCTGTGGCCACACTATCAAGAATAGAGCGTCCTTGTAGGAAAGCCGACTGTGATGGGTCAATTAAGTCACTGATCTTTGTCTTAAAACCCGCATTCCAGAAAGCCGACATTCTTTATTTTTTTAATAATGTGGGGCCAAGGCCCCACCCTCCCCTAAAAAAAAAAACTGTGAATTTGGAGGTCAACTGGTGGGTGTACTATTTTCTTCTAATTATCCGACATGATTTCGGTAATTTCTAACATATAATCTCTAGTCTTTATAGGGCATGATATTAGTATCTTGAATATCAAATTTGCTTGAAATTGATAGGAAGACTCCATATAAGAACGAAATAAAAATCAGTTATCATTATAAGAGTATTGGAATAATAATCATAGTGGACCAATTTAACTTAAACTCTTGACATCTGCACATGTGATGGGATTCATGTACATGCAAGGAGAGAGATTAACATCTTCCTCTGAAATTTGTTGTGATGACTAAACAGCTCAAGGGAAACAAAAGGAATTGGCTTTGAATGAGAGTTCATTGATCAGTACTAAACATCTCGAAATTTTGGCTTTGAATATTCAAACCTCTTGTCTTTTGGATCTTTCGCAGATTCTACATCAAAATTTATTGAAAATTTTTTTATTCCTCAACTTGAAACACCCATAAAGTCACCAGACTTGGTCTTCACTTGAATGTAGTTGCTATCTTCCATTTGTCACCATAATATTTGGCATCTTTCATTTGGACTTTTCTTTTCATGAGCCATAATAGTCTTCACTTGAGACGCCCGTGGAAGTCTGCAGTTACCATTTTCAATCGTAGCTGGCCACTGTCCACAATTGACTTGGAAGTTTTCAAAGCCAACTCTCCACAATTGCATGTCCATTCGAATTCCTCATCTCGTCTCTACTTAGCCTTCTGTGAACTCTCCTCCTCCTCCTAGTTCTATAAAAAGACTACTGATCAAGCATCAGTCTCAACCTCTTCAGACACCTCTCTCTTATTAGTTTATCTACATGGAGTTACCACCCTACCTTTTCCTCCTTGCTGCATTGCTAATTATGCTCATCTTTTCTTGTCCTCAGCTAGCCACGTCCACACCGCACAACAATTTCACCGACTATGAATCTCTATTGGCCTTCAGAGATCATGTCACCGATCCAAACGGCATTCTGGCCACCAACTGGACCACCAACACCTCGTTCTGCGGCTGGATTGGCATCACTTGCAGCCGCAGGCGACAGCGTGTCATTGCCATTCGCCTATTCGACCAGTCACTGCAAGGCACGCTGTCTCCCCATATTGGTAATCTCTCTTTCCTCGTTCATCTTCACCTTAACAATAACACGCTTACCGGTCCCATCCCCCAGGAGCTCGCCCAGCTCCACCGCCTCACCTACTTTAACCTCCAAGACAATTCCCTTTCCGGTCATATTCCTTCTGTCATCTTCAACATGTCTTCTATAATCAAATTCTCCGTTGCTTCCAACAATCTGTGGGGTTCTGTCCCATCAAATCATAGCTTGATCAATATGCTCCCTCAACTCCAAACAATCTCTCTCAGTGAGAATAATTTTTCGGGTGATATCGCAATGAGCTTTGCTCAATGCAGGGACCTGGAAGCCCTTTCTTTGTCTTATAACCAATTCAGTGGAACCATACCAGCTGAGATAGGTAGTTTGTCTGAGCTCACTCTTCTATATCTCGGTGGAAATCAGCTGACTGGACCTATCCCAACCTCATTAGGCAACCTCACAAAGCTCATTGAGATCGATCTTGGCTCGAACAACCTGGGAGGCATAATTCCAAAGGAATTGGGAAACCTACAAAATTTGCAATATTTTGCATTGAGTACATGCAACATAGCTGGCTCAATTCCAACTACTTTGTTAAATGATTCAATGCTGCAATTTCTTGATTTTAGCTCCAACAAGCTCAGCGGATTTGTCCCAGTGGAAATAGGAAAGTCACTGCAGCAACTTCAAATATTTATTCTGCAAGATAATCAACTGACTGGAGGTTTTGAGTTCCTCTCATCTCTTTCAAACTGCGGGAACTTGTCAGAAATTGCCTTATCGGTGAACAAATTGGAAGGTGTTCTTCCCGATTCTGTTGGAAATCTCTCAAAGAATCTGCAAAATTTTTTAGTTTCAGGAAATCATGTAATAGGGAATATTCCTGCTGGGCTAGGAAACTTGAGTGGCCTGATTAAACTAGGTTTGGATGAGAATGAATTTACTGGCACAATACCATCTGCTCTTAAAAGGTTACATAGCCTTCAATTGTTGAGCCTAAACCACAACAGGATAAGCGGTGTCATTCCATTTGAGCTTGGTCTAATGAAGAGCATAGGTGACCTAAGACTCCAAAATAATTTATTCTTTGGACCAATACCAGATTCCTTGGCTAACATGAGCATGATCCAACACTTATATCTGGATCACAATAATTTGTCATCAAGCATTCCCCAGAGCTTATGGACCCTAGAAAGCCTCCTCGAATTAGATCTATCAGTAAATACTCTCAGTGGTTCACTTTCCCCTCAGGTAAGAAGCTTGAAGTCCATGAATTATTTAAACCTGTCTACAAATCAGCTATCAGGAAACATATCTAGCGCTTTAGGGGACCTTCAAATGCTTACAATTCTAGACCTATCCAAAAATTCATTTCAAGGTGAAATTCCAGAAACATTTGGTGGGTTGATCAGTATCACCAATTTGAACTTGTCACATAACTCTCTCTCTGGGGCAATACCAAGTACCCTAGCCAATCTTACTTATCTTGATAGTCTCGACCTCTCTTTCAACAAGTTGGAAGGAAAAATCCCAAATGGCAGAGTATTCTCAAATCTCAGCATCCCATTTTGATTGGAAATGAAGCACTATGTGGAGCACCTCAATTACACCTTCCACCTTGCACTGTAAATGATGTTAATGAGGGCTCAACAGGAAAACTACATCTACTCAAATATGTCCTACCAATTGCTGTTTTTCTTGTGGTTCTTCTCACTTGCATATATCTTACATATGCATTTTATTGGCGGAAGGTGGGCACGACTTTGGCCAACACTGATGCAAGAAGTGTGGATGGCCATAGACTCATTTCGCACCAAGAGCTAATACGTGCAACAACCAACTTCAGTGTTGCTAACTTACTAGGAAGAGGCGGCTTCAGTTCAGTGTTCAAAGCATGTCTTGACGATGGGTTACTCGTTGCAGTAAAAGTCTTGAATTTAGAAATTGAAGGGGCCTCCGAAAGTTTTGATGCAGAATGCCAAGTTTTGAGGATGGTTCGACATAGAAATCTCGTCAAGATCATCAGTGTTTGTTCCAATTTGGACTTTAAAGCTCTTATTCTCGAGTTCATGCCAAATGGAAGTCTTGAACAATGGCTGTATTCTGACAACTACTTCTTGAATCTACTCCAAAGATTGAATATAATGGTGGACGTCTCAGTGGCACTTGATTACCTCCACCATGATCATCAACATGTTGTGTTGCACTGTGATTTAAAGCCTACAAATGTTTTGCTGGATGAAGAAATGGTAGCACACGTGAGTGACTTTGGCATCGCTAAACTTCTTCTTGGTGATAGCAGGTTTATAGCATCAGCAAGCATGCTAGGTACTATAGGCTACATGGCTCCAGGTAATCAAAATAATCTAATCTAAGTTGCCCTTGAAACCAAGTTATACTCCCCTTATAGACTCTTTCGTATTTTTTGTGCATACTTTTACAAAGTTCCTAAAGTAGTACCATTTTAATAAGGTTAAATTATTTTTCTATTTTTGCTTGGCAATAGAGCTTGATAACGTTATCCAACCAAAGACAACATGATTTTGTATGTTTAGTGTCAAATGCATTATGTTGTTGGGTTTGGTTCAGATTTAAATCATAGGAAAGCTTGTCAATTTTGAGTTTTGATTTATATTAAATCTGATTACTCGATAACTTGATCATACTCTTTTTATGGGCTATGTTGAGTTGTATAAGCTGTCTCTATGTGTGTGCGCGTGTGTTTCGGAAAGTTTCACTTTGATGGTAGTTAAGATTGATTATATTTATAGTTTTTTATATAATTTTTGTGTGCATATTGTTATTGATTCCTTGGTGATAGGAAAAAGTTCTCGAGTTTCTACATAGATTTTTGCTTATCTTTTGAAGTAGTTCTAACTATAGCAAAAGAGCATAGCAAAGACAGAGGGGGAACCAAAAAAAAAAAGAGGATCCAAACTCAACTAGAAACCAAATGAAACGAATAATATAAACTATAGTAATAACACTCATAAAATTTGATCCCAAGACTAAGAAAAATTGATGCAAACAAAAAACACCATTTTTTTAGACTTAATTGTGTATCATTTTTAACTAGTTGCTTCTATTCTAAATATCAATCTCTAAATAACCTAATTTTAACAAAAATACCGTCTTAGGTGATGATTAATGAGACAATCAACTTCTACATATGATAAATGTTGAAATTATCTATTTTTTAGTACAATTAATTAATTTGTTATTCTTTATGCAACAGAATTTGCAACTACGGGAGCAATATCCAAAGCGAGTGATGTCTATAGCTTCGGAATTCTATTGTTAGAAACATTTACTGGAAAAAGGCCCACTGATCCAATGTTTTCAGAAGAATTGACCTTGAGGGAATGGGTGTTCAAGGCACACCCAACTGCAATATTGGATGTTATAGACAACAATCTCCTAAATGATCATTCTAGCGATGGACAATTCCAAGACAGAACAACTATTCATGCATGCCTGATGTCTATCATCGAATTGGGCTTGTTGTGCACAAGATACTTACCAAAGGAAAGAGTTTCAATGACAAATGTTGCTGCAAGACTACAAAAGATAACAATGAAATATTCGTCAAATTTGTCCAAATAGTAAGTTCTCAGGCCGCCATATCACTAAACCTTTTGTGTTGCTCATGAAAAAAGTTTGTGTTTGATTTCCAATAATTGTCTTTCTTATCCAGGATTTGTTTCATTAGTAGTTTCTATTTAGTATCTCACAATGCAGTTTTTAGTAATTTCCTCAACATTCTAAATTTGCAACATCATCACCATATATTACAATGGCCTCACACTTATTTTACTTCTATTTCTCCAGATACTTTGCAACCAAAATTTGAAAACAAAGAAGTGAGGAGCAAACCAGCTGTTGGAGGTATGGCATTGCATAATGAGCTTGTAATTGTATGCCTCTGCAACAAATTCGAATACTTCTTTTTTACACTACAAATGGAGATATTTTGAACCTTCTACATGAGAAGAAAGTGACAACTTAATTTGTTGTTGAGCAGACAAATGAATTAGTGTTTGTTCTTTCCTCTTTTACAAATTCTCAAACAGTTTAGTGTTGCCAAATCTAGTACAAATGTTAAAATTGTTGGCTTTTTGCCTCTAACCTTCTCATTTGTCCATAGAAGCTTGGTTTATGAGACAAAAACCAACCTCGTCAACTATCGTGCTTCTTAGAATTGATTCATTTGGTAACACTGTTTGTGATAAGAGTACGCATTACTGGAAAATATCAAGAATGGGTGTTGTCACAAGTTTTAAGAAGTTTAAAACGGAATACGTCAACTACCTAGTTCTTGAGCTATAGCTCCATTCCTTTACTATTGTACGAATTAATTCATTCTTGGACTTCTTACTTACTACCTATATGTTGTCCATTTTCTTTACTAGCCATCTCACTGTAATTTTATAATTTGAAAACATTCTCAACTTCTGATTATCTTTTTAATCTTCACGTACAACCAAATTTAAACTGTTAGATCTTCCAATTAATAGTTTTGATAATAAAATAAATACTCGAACACTAGGATTGGTAGCTCTTAAAATAAATTTATCGATAGCAGTTATAAAATAAAGATAATAGGATATCATAACTAATCGATCATAATCATATAATTCATATTTAATTTAGAGATACAAATTACAATAAATGCGTGACATTGAAGTTGATGGGTTTTTGAGATTTGTTTTTCTTTTTATAAATTCTTTATTACTTGAGAAGAAGTGAATTTGTAACATGAAAAAGAAGCATTTCATAAAAAATGCTTCTTCAATGAATACCAGATTCTGAAGTATTAACAATTCGTAGAGGGTTGCTATTTGCTGAATTAAAACCCCAATTTCAAACCCCCTTTTTACAAGAGGAATTTTCTCATCTACAGAGGAGAGCGAGGGGCTTAGCCACCAAATTTAAAAAGAACACCTGTTTAACAAAATGAATATGTTACTAATATGAGCTGTTTTCTTTGGAAAGTAAGTCATTTGAAAGCAACGCTATGGCTTTTTGCCTGTTCCATGTTTTAATCATATTAAATTTCAGGTCTCAATATATTCTAAAGTTCATTAATGTTGGTATTCAATCTATTTCATGGTTAAGACTTAAAAGCAGAAAAAACAACAAAGCTCGTTTAGGATCAGGGTTCTGGTATCATTCATGGAACAATTGTTCAATGTGCACAATACTAAATGGGCAGGTCAGATGAACGAACCTTAAAAGGTAGGACAGCAAATGGCTATAACGTGCCAATAAAAATTGAATATTTTATATAATCTATTTGTATCATGAACAACAAACAATGATTTTCATTGACTAGAACATAATCCTAAAGTTGATAAGTATTATCCATTTCATTTGTTGTATCAAGGAAACATCTCTTGGTTCTTCATTTCTACATGAAGTAGCTTAATATAGTCTTAAGTACGGAAATGGAAGAAAAATTGATATCTCCACATGTTCAAACTCGCATAAAATAAGTATTAGAAACGTGTTTGAAAAGTATCCAAAAATTACACCATGCACCAAAGAATTGACTTGATAACAAACTTGAAGAAGTGGCTCTCATGTGTCCCACGAGTGTCAAAAATGTTCATGTCTGTTTTGTGTCCATGCTATATAGCTCCTCAAACAAACATTTCAATGGACATTGGTTTCAACACCTTAGGAGTTTTAAATTTCCAGTTTGATCTGTATATTATTATCAGCTTCCTTCATGTGTTACATTAAATTTACCATATTATGCAAAGAGGTGAACATTAACTTGAGGACCTGCTCCTACATTACAGGGGAACCTGATAGGGACCAAGTACCATGTTAGCCATACCACAAGCAAGTCTGCAACATGCATGAGGACAATATCTCTTGTAAGTTGTAAATTTTATTCAGTTTGAAACGAACACCAGAACCAACGATATCAGTTCTCACAGGCCAGCCTTTCGCCACTCGGCAAGGTGGATGGAAAATGTATGATCTTTATACTCATCTGATGAGAACATCTTAGTTTTAAATTTTATTGTATTTCAGTTGTATTTGTGAATTTAATATTTGTAATGTGTGTGTGTGGGGGGGGGGGGGGGGGGGGTTTACCAGTAGTGGTGGTAGTTAAGAAGTTATTAACTCATAATAGTGGATAGTTATAAAACCATCATGTTTGGTAGTGGGTAGTTGTAAATCTAGCCTATTGTAAGCAATTGTATCTTGTTTGAAGGAATGAAAGTTTGAAGCAAAGTTATCTTGCATGCACTCTCTCTCTCTCTCTCTCTCTCTCTCTCTCTCTCTCTCTCTCTCTCTCTCTCTACCGCTCTTCTCTTCCTTTACCCTCTGTTCTTTCCCTCACTATTTCCTATTCAAGCTAAGCTCTACAATCTTGAATCCACCATGCCCCTCTCCTTTGCGCAGGACAGTCCAACAATCCTCTCCTTCACACAAGACCCAACCATCGCTCTCATTCGCGCAAAACAGCCAACAGTTCCTCTCCAATGCAGGACAGTCTAGAAGCCTGCAGAAGATCGTGTTCTAATAGGTGATCTTCAACTACTACAGATTTAAGAAAGGTTTCCCAGGCGATAAAATTACAATAAGGAATCTGAAGTTGCTTATCTGTGAGTGTTTATATTTCAAAGCAATATAATTATTAGTTGGATTACGTATCAGTTAAATCATCCCTAAAGACTAAGTATTATCTTTATTCCATGTTGTCCATCATATCGTGAGCTATGTAAATCTGCAACTTGTGATTGTTTAGCTTTGATATTGACTATAAAACTTACCTCGCACAATAATAGGTATTTTTAATTTGATTGAGATTAGAAATGTGCAAACTACGCTTGCAATCTTGTTGAACCTATTTGCAACATTGTTAGTTTCATTGTTTTCCGCCGAAGATTGTTCTATTTAGTGAAACGTAGCGACTTCAAGTATATCGCTGGTTTCCTACATGACACGCACCCACTGTTTCACATCAGTTTGGTATCAGAGTACAAACTTTAGACAGGAACACCTTGCATTAGGTTAAAAAACTAAAAAAAAAATCTTTTCTTTAGGTATTTGTCTAGAAAATTTTGTTTTATTTTTCTTTCTTTTGCATAAAAAAGAATAACAATAAAAAAAAAAGAGGCTCGTGAATCTCAAACTATTAATAGGGACACTAAAATCCTCCAAAAACTAGATGAAGTTTTGAGATGCTTGACTAGTTTGGGACAAGCATTCAAGTCCACCTCATATCAATACTCTCATCAGGTTAATGTAACAACACCAACATATAAGATGGACACCAAATACAAAAGTGTTACAAGTAATGCCAAAGACCAAAACACTAAAAGGGACTTCTCCATATTTGTCCTGCAATCCAGTGTTACAATTGCCAAGGTTATAGGTATGTTGCGACCAACTGTCTAAGTTTAGTCAAAGTTAGAGAACCACATGTAACAAATCTAGAACCATTTCCTCCTAAACTGTTGAACCCTACTGTCGTCTTTTGCTCTGGTCATTAACCCCTTCCTCATCTACTGCCGACACCATGCCCAGTAAGAGTTGCCATTAATAAACTGCATGTAACAAACACAGAGTTTCTCTGAAAAGTTCATTTACCATGTGAAAGAACCAGAAGACTCCAACTTTGACAAAGAGATAATGGGTGGTAATATTGAGGAATCTAGTACTTCGAGTCCTCTCAAGGTGATCCCAGTTCTACGGAGTTCACTGAAGTCTTTCCTGAAGATAGTTTCTCTGAAGTCACCTCTGTGACTGCGGGTTTGATTATGTCTTGTCTGAAGACCTCCCAGGTAAGCTACCACTGATGCATGATATCCAACACATCATTGATTTAATATCAGGGGCTAGCCTTCCCGACTTGCCACACGCTAAGTTGAATCCTACCGAGCAAACTGAATGTGAAAGACAAGTGGATGAGTTGTCACTAGAGGTCAAACCACAATGTCTTGTCCCAATAAACATCCATGTCTATGAGGACAAGTTTTGGAACTATATAATGACAAAAGATGTAGGTCAGATCAAGAATTTTACCATCTATGGTCGGTCTATAACCAAAGATTTGAAGGACACCGTTATGAAAGAAACTAATGTTCCACAGATCATAAACTTTTCTGCCATTACGGTCAAACCTAGATGTGTTTTTTCCTTCAGACTTTACCTGTTAGGATCTAACTTGACATCATTGTTAAAATAACAGGTAAACTGTCACACACATTTACGATAATTCGCCAAATAACCCCTTTTGATGAAGGCCGTGAGTATTGATGACCCTTGAACCAAGTGCCTAAAACTTTTTATGTCCAGTAAAGAGTCAAAGTTCATGGTATGAAACGTTTATGCGTGTGAATCAGAGATCAATGATAAAGCAAAACTTCGCTACGTTCCACCAACAAAATGTCTTGGGTAGAAAAATAATTAAAACTAAAAATGAGGCAGATGGATTTAATAAAATATTTGATTGCAGTCGTACCGTTCTCAATGTAAAATAATACTACTCAGTTATGATGGCAAAAACTTGTACAATCAATATATAAGATCAGCAAACATAAGGCAGCAAAATCTCACAATTTCATAATATAGTGGAGCAGATTAAATCGATGAAATAATAGAAAACGGTTATCTAACCCACAAATAAAGACTGTGGTAAAAAAAGTTACCTACTAAGGATCACAGAGACTTCAGTAACCTGTAGAGAATGCCGGTATGTAGAGTTCGTCGTCACGATCGTAATGGTATGAAGATCACCTGAATCAGAGTCCGGATGTGAGAGTTACGACCAAAGAATGAATTCAAGCTCTTAACATGTCTGTTTCTGATTCTGGATCCGCCTCACTGTAGCAGTGGGTCGAGCTTCAATTGCGGGTTACAACTTAAACCCGAAATGTCCTTTTCTTCTTCTTGCGTGCAGGTCTTGGTTGGGTTTGGATTCAAACCCAATTGGCTTCAATTGAAATCTGACCCTTCCTCTTCTTCTTTGCAGGTGGTGAACAAGGCTTGTCGTGGTAGGAAGGAGGGTGGCGCGATGGATGTTCTAGCAGTGGGGTGGGCCCACGCACAGGCGCGATCAGCCTGGGCTTGAGCACGAGCTTGGGCACTACTGACGAGGTTGGGGTTGGCGAGGTGGCGTTGGCGATGATGACGAAGCTGCAGAGGGGAGGGGGTGCTGGAACTCAGGCGGCAATTCTTGTGGTTATTGTCGACGTCAAGTAGGAGTGGAGGGCGGAAGGAATGGTGTTGTGCTGTCGGTTGTTGTTGATGATGTTGATGGTGGGTGCGGTGCTTGGGTAAGATGGGGTTGTTGTGGATTTTGCACGGAGAGAGAGAGAGAGTTAGATTAGGGTTTATTTGAGGGAATTAGGATTTAATCCTAAATATTATGAGATAAAACCAATATCACACAATTATTTTTTTAATCAAATTCTTCATTGAATATTATTAACACAATAGGGTCTTTATATAGACTTTTACAAAAAAAAATCCAACTCAAACTCCTAATCTAAATAGACTTACAATTCAAATTTTAAAAACTGAAAAATATCAAAATAAAGAAACTAAAAAAATAAAGAAAGAAAATATCCAAAACTCTACTGTTTCTTCAACTCAAACTGGGACTTTTTGGATTCGTCTCTTCGGCTCTTTCATCTTGATTCGATGCTGCATCATTCTCCTCGGGTGGGAGAAGATTCGACTCCGTCGAGTTAGAAGGATAGGGTCCCCATGCTGCATTAGATCAGACCGCTGCAAATCACCTTGGTCTAGCCATGAATCAACAGTTGTTGCTTTTTTTTTCCAGCGGATCAAATACCTGTAAGTTTTATCAGATTTTGTGGTGATAGTCTCATCTTCTAGAATTTTATCAACTCTCTCTACTATAATGGGATGAATATTTGGGAGTGGACTAATTGAGGGGTTCTCAAAAAATGGCTTCGGAGAAGGCTTATCAATCACTGGGTTACAATCAAAATCCTTACAATTTACTAGATCATTAATATTGAAAGTACAACTAATGTCATAATCTCTAGGGAGATTTATAATATAAGTATTGCAATTCAGCTTATTCAAGATTTTGAAAGGTCCAGCACTGCAGACATACATCATCTTAACGGTTTCAGAAGGAAACAATTTCGGATAAATCTGAACCATCACATAATCGCCTACATTAAAAGTTTTAAATATTTTTCTACTGTCAGTTCGTAGAGTAGGCTTCACATTGCTCCATTTACATTACTGATCTCTTTGTGTAATTTGTGCACATGTTTATGTGATACAAATGCAGTTACAGACTTGAATTCTTTATAGTGGGATGGTGTCAGCAGTAAAGGAGGAAGCGATTTGTGAACATGACATGCATGACTAGTTGAAGATAGAGAAGTAACAGTAGCAATGAGAGGTGAAGTTGGAGAAGTTGAGGTTGGTAGCAAAACCAAAGTAGATATTTGTTTGGATTGTCCAGTCTTGAGTCTCAAAGATAACTTAATCTGTTTACCCTCATGCTCAAATTGACACATATTGGATCGACCGTAAATGGTGATATTTTTGTCGAACAACCATGATCTACCCAGTATAACTTGACCCACATTCATGACAATCACATTACAACAAATCTTGTCTTTATAATATTGAAATTGATTGAGACAAGACATTACTGTTTGACCTCAAGTGTTGTGGAGTCAATCCAAGACACTTTGAATGGGTGGGGTTAGGGTATAATCTCTAATCCAAGATTTTCACACAGCCCGGACGATATTGCATTGATACAACTTTCACTGTCTACAATCACCTTACAGCTCTTATCTCCAAACTTGATGAACGTGTAGAAAGAGGTGGTTCTTCTCCAATCGACCTTTTCTACTGGTGGAGAAGGAACACACTTGACAAACAAATAGGTAGACGACGTTGGCCTAATGCAGCTGAGACCAACATCATCACTTGATCACTCGTCAGTTTCAATGTATGGGTGATAGGTGTACTCCTCAGAATATGACTCAGTGGTTTCAGTGGATGTTCCATCTATTATGGTGATCTTGACAAGACTTGAGCAATCGGCGGCTAAATGTCCATAATCTTGGCATTTATAGCATTTGGTTGTGAAATTAACTTTGAAAAATGCGAGGCCCTTACTTTTGTTGTCCCGTTCAAGACTCTTGCCCTTGCTGTCATTCCTATGTGGAGGGGTTTGGGCACCAGACCTATTGGGTTGGGAAAATGGGGAAGGTTTAGACACGAGACTCTATAATCGTGACTCTTGAAAGGGTGACTGATCCTAGTGAAATCTAAATCTTAGACTAACGCATACGCTATCTCTAACTTAACTCGTTGACTCCTCTAGCTAACAATTCAGTTCGTAGGTCATGTCAAAGATCGGCTCTGAATTCTAAAAAGAATTTGAGTTTCACATTCCCTATGAAGGGTACTGCATCTGATGAGGAATTCATCGAATTTCTCGACATACTCCTTTGCAGATTTGTTGCCTTGAGTGTGTTGATGCCAATTATCCATGAGACGAGTACTAAACGATGGTGGTACATACTTTGTTTCTAACTCTTCTTTCATCCTACCCCCACGAGTCAATTCGTGGTCGACCTCGGATTGCACGCCTGTTTTCTAAGTTAGTTCAATACTGACTAGCTTGGCCAGACAGTTTCATTGCAGTGCACTTAACTTTTTTAGACTCGGTGAGTTCGTACCATGTGAAGAAGCTATCTATTTGGAGCGTCTAGTCTATGAAGAATTGTGGGTCGTGACGTCCATTAAAATTGGGGACATCGATCTTGATGCTTTTCAAGTATTGAGCATCGAGATTAGATGTGTTATCAGTGTTATTATATCGATTGTTTCTCGGTGGGGTTCGATCACCTGTGGATGACTCAGGTAGTTCAAGCATAGCTTCTACTTTGGTCAGCGTGTCGTCGATTGTCTTAAAGATTTCTAGCTTAGCGTTTATCTCGGCGAACATTGCTGCAATCTGCTGGGGATTCATTGGGCAGTGTGAGATTTGCTAAACTCTTCTAATAGATACGGGTGTGACTACTACGAGTGGGTATGCACTACACAAAATTTAAATGAGGATGAAGAGATGCAAATCAAAATTAAAAGATTTTTTAAAATCTAAATGCAATTTTTTTAAATGCAAGAAAGCAATAATATTTTCTAGCAAATGTCTACGTGATGCAGATCCTACCCTAACCGTGCTCTGATACCAAAATGATGTTAAACGTGTGCGTATGAATCAGAGATCAGTGATAAAATAAAACTTCGCTACGTTCAACCAACAAAATGATCTTAGGAAGATAATTAAACTAATAATGAGGCAGATGGATTTAACAAAATGTGTGATTGCAGTCATACCGTTTTCAATCTAAAATAATGCAACTACTCAGTTATGATGGCAAAAGCTTGTACAATCAATATATAAGATCAGCAAACACAAGGCAGCAGAATCTCACAATCTCACAATATAATGGAGCAAATTAAATCGATAAAATAATAGAGGACGGTTATCTAACCCACAAATAAAGAGATCGTGGTAAAGAAAATTACCTACTAATGTAGAGGATGCTGGTATGTAGAGTTAGTCATCACGATCATAACGGTATGAAGATCGCTCGAATCGGAGTCCGGATGTCAGTTACGGCCCAAGCATGAATTCAAGCTCTTAACATGTCAGTTTCTGACTCTGAATCCGCCTCATTATAGCAGCGGGTCAGGATTCACTTACGGGTTTCAACTCAAACACGAAATGTCCTTTTCTTCTTCTTTGGGTGCGGGTCTTGGTTGGATTTGGATCCAAACCAAATTGGCTTCAATTGAACCCCAATCTGACCTTTCCTCTTCTTCTTTGCAGGTGGTGAATAGGGCTCGCCGTGGTGGGGAGGAAAGCGGCAAGGTGGATATTCTGGCAGTGGGCTGGGCTCACGCGTAGGCGCGATCAGCCTGGGCTCGACCATGAGCTCGAGTGTTATTGACGAGGTTAGGGTTGGCGAAGTGGCACTGGTATGAAGCTGCAGAGGGGAGGGGGTGTTGGAACTCGGGCGGCAGCGCTTGTGGTTGTTGTCAACGTCGAGTAAGAGTGGAGGGCGGAAGGAATGGTGTTGTGCTATCAGTTGTTGTTGATGATGATGCTGATGGTGGGTGTTGTGCTAGGGTGAGATGGGGTTGTTGTGGATTTTGCAGAGAAAGAGAGAACAAGGGGCGGTGGCTCAGGAGAGAGAGAAAGAGAGAGATGAAGAGAAAAAAATTAGATTAGGGCTTATTTGAGGAAGATTAGGACTTAATCTTAAACATTATGAGATAAAACCAATATCACACAATTATTTTTTAATCAAATGCTTCATTAAAAATTATTGATACAATAAGGCCTTTATATATGCTTTTACAAAAATTAAATCCAACTAAACTCCTAATCTAAATAGAATTACAATCCAAATTTTAGAAACTGAAAAATATCAAAATAAAAAAATAAAAAAACAAAAATAAAGAAAGAGAAAAATATCCAAAACTCTACTACTTCTTCAACTGAAACTTCTTAGATTTGTCTCTTCGGCTCTTTCATGTTGATTAGATGTATGCATCAGTTCATTAGCTATCTTTTAGAAGACACCTTTAGCAAGGATAGGCACTGAGTTAAGTTCTCTACTAGACTTCATTATAGAGATTCTGAGCCTGCATTTTAGGCCTAATTATCTGAGTCTATCATATTTTGTCACACATGCAAGTTTTACACATAGAAAATCAGTGATACATTTGAACAATCAACTCTAACTATAAGTTATAGCCTGAAATGAGGAAAGAAGTTTAAAACTTTTAGTGTCGACAATTTTGTGATGGTTCAGATTTGTCCGAAATGGTTTCTCTGAGATATTGTTAAAAATTTGCATCCTTGAAGTGTTAGACTTTTCAAAATCTTAAAACAATTTACATTATAATACTTATGCTATAGATTTGGCATCAGTTTTATTTTCAATATTGAGGACTAAGTGGTTTACAAGGTATTGATTATCCATAAACACCCCACTGGTAGATGAATCTTACCCTGACCTAATTTTTTAGAGTCTTTCACTTTTCCACTTCCAGATATCATCCTACACAGAAAAAAATTGATAACATTTTAGATGATGAATTTATGACGCAACTTGACTAATAATCTGAGATGCAAGAAACAAACTTACAGCAGTAAGAGAGCAGTTCTGCAATTGACTCAACGGGGTCGAGTTCTCTCCCATCTGGGGAGAATTGATGAGAACATCTTATCTTTAATTTTTATTGTATTTCAGTTGTATTTGTGCATTTACTAATTGAGTTGTGTACTTACTGTGTGTGCGCCAAGAACTGGAGGTAATGAAGAAGTTATTAACTTATAATAGTGGGTAATTATGAAACCATCATGTGTGGTAGTAGGTAGTTGTAAATCTAGCATATATGTAGGCAATTGTATCTTGCTTGAAGAAATGAAGGAATGAATGTTTGAAGCAAAGTTCTCTTGCTTGCACTCTTTTCAACATGTCTCCTCTCTCGTTACCTCTTCCTTTGCCCTCTGTTCTTTCCCTCACTGTTTCCTATTCAAGCTAAGCTCTACAATCTTGAATCCATCCTGCCCCTCTCCTTCGCGCAGGACAGCCCAGTAGCCTCTCCTTCGCGCAGGACAATCCAACAACCCTCTCCTTCAAGCAGGACAGTCCATCAGTCCTCTCCTTTGCGTAGGACAGCCCAACTATCCCTTTTCTTCGCGCAGAACAGCCAACGGTCCCTCTCCAACGCAGGACACCAGCAGCCCTGCAGAAGATCATGTTCTAATAAGTGATCTTCAACAACTACAAATTTAAGGAAGGCTTCACAGGCTATAAAGCTACAAGAAGGAACCTGAAGTTGTTTATATTTGAGTGTTATTTTAAAGAAATCTAATTATTAGTTGGATTACGCATCAGTTAAATCATATCTAAAGTATTATCTTTATTCCATGCTATCTTTATTCCATGCTATCCACTATCGTGAGTTGTATGACTTATGATTGTTTAGCTTTGATATTGACTATAGAACTTACCTTGCATCATATAGTCATATAGGTATTGTTGTTAATGTGATTATGATAAGAAATATGCAAAACTACACTTGCAATCTTGTTGAATCCATTTGCAACATTATTAGTTTTTAACTGTTTTCCCGCCGAAGATCGTTCTATTTAATGAAACGTAGCGACTTCAAGTATATCACTGGTTCCCTACATGGCACGCACCCACCGTTTCACATCATCATCTCATCTCTGTCAAATTTAGGAGAATGTGCCTCCATGGAACAAGGGCAGATTTTGGGGTCCCAAGTTGCAACGTATTTGGGGATCATTCTCGAGATAAGGCTATCAATTGATTACTGAATTATAACGGCAAACCTCTTGTAGCCAGTGACACAGATTTAATTAAACATGTTTGCCTAATACTAGCTAGCAGTTAGCACCCATACCATATGGTGATCTTTCAAAGTTGATTGGTAATCCACATCTTTGACCAGTGAAAAAGCATGCCATGATAGACTAATAGTAAACCTCATTGCATGATATGTGCTCAAGGTACTTCCCTCTTTTGCCAAAAGATTCAGTTTGTTCTTTTTTCAGAGGTTACAATTGACTTTGCTTGTCATGCCAGATGTTGCAAGGATGGTTTGACCTAAATACATGTAGGTAGCTACTTTTATATGACAATCTGCTCTGATGGAAATCCATCTCAGGGGAACTATTAAGTAGTAACTCTCATTGTCCCTCAGTTCCCATATTAGGGATCAGAGGCTCTATCATATATTGAACAAATCCTTGGCCTTCTTTTGTTTTATTTAGAATTACAAAGGCTATATCCAGGAATTAGGATCATGGGTTCTAGTACAATGTTAGCAAAACTCCTTGCCTGCCTACAAAAAAGTAGGCATTATACAGATAGTGCATCATTAAAAATGCTATATTATTTATGTTTTAATATATGGATGACGAGCATTATTTGACAATTTGCCTACAATATTATGCTAACATTTGATAAATATTAATTCCTCATACATTTGTATTGTTGTATGGGCATACAATATGTCATGTTTCTCCATCTTCCAATCAAGTAACTTGCCGTAACAAATAAAAAATCACTGATGTGATAGCTTTTCATTAAAAACAATCTTGAATCTCTTGGTCACGGAAATGGAATTAGATAGATATCTTAATATAGGCGGCGCAATATAAAAAGATGTCAAATATTTTCGAGAAAAGTTCAAATTAAAAAGTAGTAGGAAAAAAATTAAGACAGGCTTGAGAAGTGTATGGCATTTCCAATAAGCGTTGTGTCCGACAATGACTCGGCTGCATGTCAGACTTATTCGTGTTACGTAGCTCCTCAAATTTGCATTTCCTTGAATGGCAGTGGTTTGTTTCCAGCTCAAGCTTTAGTAACACGCTGCCAGCTCTTGCACTACTGTATATGCTGAAAAGTACATGTTGGCATGAGAAGTTGCTTCTTCATTACTGATGATCACATTTCTTATACCTCTTTGTTTATTTTAGTAAGAACTTGAGTATCAGCTGTGGCAGGCAGCAACAAGTTGGCAGAGAACGGATGAACTTTATGCCCAACTTTACCATTTGGGAGCTAGAGCAGACCTTCGTTGTCACTGTTTATTGGGCATTAAGGGACCATTTACATTTATTTTAATTTCTCCTGAGGTAGAGCCAAAAAATTGAGCCAGTTTGCATTCAGTTGCTCCATAAGGATAGCTTTTTTTAATACTGTTAATACAAGTTCAATTGACATGTTTGCTAAGGAAATAATTAGCAACCACAAAAGACAATAATCATTTGAAGTTTCCCAGGGGAAGGGGAAGAAATATAACATAAGTCTTTAACTAAGCTTGCTTCATCATTGACATGCTAACTTACGAAATTAAGTTCTCTTCAAAAAAAAAAAGTTATTTTTCTGAAAGCATTTAATTTGTCCTAATTTTCAACTTTACTTTGTATTTATCAACCATTCTTTACTCAAAAACTTTATGTACAAATTTCAAACTCATTGTGTACACTTAACATATCATCACAATATTAAACCAATTCACAAAAGGGAATATTAGTAAGTCAATGAACAATCCTAAAACCAAAAGAAGATAACAAAAGAAACTAAAGGGAGAAGCAATTTCTAAAAGCACAGACATTGCAGATACTGGCTTGTAGAAGGATCAAAACAAATCCTTACAATGTTGTACATGCATGCATGCATATATATATATATATATATATATATATATATATATATATATATATATATATATATATTATATATATATATATATATATATATATTGTAACCATTTGCGCTTCCTAGTATGCAAATAAAAAACATATCATGTCAGAGAAATACATCAAACAACCATTAGAAGCATATTCAATTTTCTGTGATCAATCCACATACATCAATCCAATCCAAGAACAACTAAAAGAAGACAGGACTAGCAAGCCAAGAAATAACTTCATAATCATAATATTAATAACAGAACTAAACAGATTGATGCTTCTAAAACTGACCTCGAATAAATCCTTCAGCCATCAGCTTCTGAATGAACCTGCCTGCCTCCTCAACTCCTCATCAGCCCTCTTCAAGAATTGATCCCAACCACTCCCTTCTCCTATATCCAAATAATCATATGGCACTGCTGTCTTCAACCCTGGTCTCACCCCGACCTGACTCTCCACAATCCTAAAATCCACTCCCGCCTCTCCAAACCCCTCCTTGTCCAACTCCTCCCAGCTAAACAATAATGGCAATGTAAATGCTCCCCAAGGGTTAAAATCCAATAACTTAACCCTACCATCTCTTGTCACATAAACATCAAACGTGTAGTCCTGCAATTCAAACCTCGTCTTTACAATTTTCAAAAAGAACTCCTCAATCAATGGCTGGATCTCATGTTTCCGATCGAGGAGGACTGGATAGAATGAAGTGACGTCACGCTGGGAGATGCCAACAAGTTTCTGGTGATGGGCAAAACAGCGAAATTCCATTTCAGGGCGGAGAGACGGATAAAATTTGCGGAGGGCAAGGACAAAGGAGCTGAGGGCAGAATGGGAGAGGTCATGGGCAACTGAGTCTGAGGATTTCAGAAGGAGAATGATCTCAGCAAATGAAGTGCAGCGGAGAGTGCCATCTGATGAGATCCACGCGGCATCCTTGGGAGCACTCCAATTTAGCTTTGGAAAGACTGCACCGCCAAGGGTGGCGATGGACTGCTCGATTTTGGACTCAAGCTCAGGAAATGATGGGTGATTAACATCATAACTGTCTCCCCCTTCATCATCATCGGACTCAGAATCAAAGAGGGAGAGTGAGGAGACAGGGTCAAGGTGGGAACCATTGGCGCGTGGGAGGGGGTCACGGCCAGAGATGGATTTGGGGAGGAGGAAGAGTGGTGCTGCTGGAGTGGCATCATTGCTTTCATCATTGTTGCCAGCGGAGGGTGAAATAGGTTGGCCAATGACGTAGCGGACGAAGGAGTCGGGAAGGGAGTGGAAAAGGGTCTGAATGGAGTAGGGCTTAAAGTTCGGATACCACTCATGAATCTGGCAGCGCCTCAGCTCTTCTTCCATGTCTCTCTTGCACCTGGTACCAGCAAAGCCTGAAAGCATTGACATGACAGAACCTTAAACATGTATCCATCAACATTTATTTTCCATTAATAAACACTAGTTTATGAGATGAAAAAAAATTAAACGAAGAACCTAGATTTAACTAAAAAAATAACAATATGGAAGTAGCCTTGTATCTGCAACAAGATTAACCACATATAGTGAACTATTTGTACTACATTAGGCAGCATAATTCCTAGGTTAGCCATTGACGCATTTGCACAAACACGTAGAAGTCATAATTATATTAGTTATTACTTATTAGCATCCTTGCCTTCTGCAATTACCCAAAACACTCAGGCCTCGTTTCTCTCTCTGTAGTTGGAGCTGAGTGCAGTTCAAACTACATCAAAACGCAGAGTTCGGTAAAGCCTGCAAGTTGTAATCCCAACTACAATTTAGGTTTCAAAACCTAAAAGTAGGAATTTTCTCAGTTTTGAACATAATTACTAACTCATACAAGAGATGCAAACTAGAATCACACCCGATAATCAATTAAACAGCTACGAATTTGCAGTTTTAGGAGGAATTCAAGGCGCGAGGTCCATGGCACAGTTTTATTTTGTAATCTTCAAAATACTTCTCCAAATTCAATAAAAACGAAATCCAAATTGAGAAAGAACAGAAAAAGATGAGAGACAGATGATCAAAAATCAATTTTTTTTAATTGCAAAGAGATAGCAAGGATACCTTCAAACAATCAGCTCCCTTAATGAACACAACAGCAGCGCTCGAAGAAACGAGAGAACGACGAAGCCCAGCCTCCTTTTCTTAAAATATCCAAAATCCGAATGCAACCCGAAAAAAATTGAAGCCGGTCGACCCGTTTTTAAACGGGTCTACCCGTTTGTAGACCAGCAGAATATATACCATATACGAAAGAGTATGATACGAATATTGAGCTCAATGTTAATATATTAAAAAAGTAAATTATTTTAGAAAATAAATTAAAAATATGAATATATTAATTTATTCTATTTCATTCTGATGGAAAATTGCCAGCTATAAAACTATGAAGAGTTTCTCGACAGTCTTCGGATAAGAGAATGCACACATATTATAAGAGAAGCAAATGAAGCAAAATCTTCATGGTGCATAGGGGCTACATTGCTGATTTTGCCTCTGAGATCCTGTGCATGAGAACTACTAGTAGTATAAAGGGTTCAATGATCATCTAACTGATCTAAATTCCAAATCAACTTCCCCAAATTTGTGTAGCAGATCAAATGTTTTCAATCCCTCAAAAGACTAATAAAGCATCAGAAACAAGTTAGCATGCAATAGCTCCAGCAGAAAGCCAGGCCTGCGGTGTTGAGGAGGCTCGACGGTGGCACCGGGGGCACATCTGGCGGGTGTCCGGTGTGAAAGGACGGTTGGCGGGGCGATGCGGAGTGCACGGAGTCCCTCCTCTCTCGCTGCAGCTGCCGGTTGTCGTCCCTCAGCGACCCAAAGCACCTCTTCAGGCACTCACACTCCAGATCTGTCTGCTTCAGCTTAGTTCCTGCCAACCATAACAGTCATGACCATCACTTGTTGAGAACTATGGACTTTCAATTCATACAGTACTTACAATTTACTAGGTTGGCATTGCATATGCCTTAAACATAAACATATTTTATCATGGTTTATAGTTTCTTTGGCAATAAGAACATAGATATAGGGTAATGCTTTGTTCAGTAATTTTAATCCTTCAAATAATTGCTTGAAAATTTTGCACACATTCTAGCAGAAAATGGCCAATTAGGAGTAATGGGGTGATTAAGGAAGTGACGAGAACTAGGGCTAGGCCTAACTGTCGTCATTTTTTGACACCCTAAGGACTGATGTGAAACGTGACTGTGTTGGTAGAAAATCAGTGATAAAAAACTATCAAAACTATGTTTCGCCAATAAAATACAATCTTAGGGAGGATAGATTAAAAATAATAATGCTAGCAGATGACTTTAACGAAAGAAATCGTGTGCATGCTAAACAAGTTCAATCCTCAACAAATTAATGATATTAGCTATGCTACGCAGGCAAAATTTGTATGGATAAATATCAAGACTACTGAATCAAGAGTTGCAGATACACACAAGCTCACCAATATATGGATAGCAATATAAAGATAAAATCCTAGATTATCAAGACTCTGTAATTAAATGTTCATGCTCAGAAAACTCACTTACTAAGGATCACGTTTGACCTCAGTGTCCTACTGATCTCTGCTGGAATGTGTAGGACTATCTTCCACGACTCGAATGCTCCGAGAGCGGCTCAAATCATACTCCGGACGGCTGAAAAATAACTAAAAAATCAAATCCGATGCTTAATGGGTCTGGATCTGCTCTAACGGGTCTGCAACTAAATTGGACGAGGGTTGAAGGCGGAACGCGTCAGATCCGATTACAATTGAAGTAATTGGGTTAGGTTGCAGTCGCAGATTATTAAGGCAGTCAAACATCAATCAGTGATCAATTTTGTGGCTGGGGGGAGAGCCCTTTTGGCACTTGATATCAACTTCACATTGCAATGGGATATCCTCAGTTTTTCCAGAGAAGCAGGCAGGTTTGGCAGTGAATCAATCTTGGGGCATTCGCTTACAGCTAGCTTTTTGAGAGAAGAGAGCTTTTCCAAGTTTACAGGCAAGGACGGGAGATTCAGACAATTATCGAAGGTTAGGCTTGTGAGGGAAGTTAGGTGCTGTAATATGTCCTCTTGCTCGGAACTGAAAGGTATATCCTGGGGACACAACATGATAGTCAAGCTTAGGAGTGAATTCAGGCCTTCATCCTGGAGGATCACAGCAAGCAGCAAGAGTTCATCAACACGGATATCCTTCACAGAAGAACATCCTCTGTCTCCTCCTCTAACTGCTGCAAGTTTAGGACAATCAAGAATTTTCACGTCATGCAGACTTGTGAGGGATTGCAAACTGCCAATTGACGTAAGCTCCGCGCATTTGGAAATTTCAAGGACTTGCAGTGCTCTCAGGTGACTCAAATCAAGGGACTGTAAATGGTTAAAACCACATATTGTCAAGTATCTAAGAAAGTTGAGTCCTAGCAGGAACCTGGTCATTGCTAACTCACTGAGATCACCACATGAATAAAGCTTGAGACTCTGCAGCGACAAAGGAAAGGGGGCACGGACACCATCATTTAGCACTGTGAATACTGTCAGTCTCGGGCAGTCACTTACCCTGAGCCTTTGGAGGTGGATCAGCATATCCAAACCTTCGAGTGAGGTAAGATTTAGACATCTATAAATATATAGATATCGAAGCACTCTCAATCGATCCAAGAAAAGACATGTTAACTGCTGGCAATTGTTTATTTGCAAGATAGAAAGGGAGGTGAAGTTTTGTAGACATCTGAAGAATATTACTTGCGAAACTGTGGAATCTTTAACTTTTAGTACTTTGAGAGGTGTGGCGAGAACAACGCGTCCTTCCTGCTCATCATCACTTGATAGACCAGACATTAGTGTTTCAATCCCAGGGCAACCACTAACGTGGAGTACCTCAAGATTTTGAGGGAAGGGGGACACCAGTATCAGCTCGGGGCAACTTGCTATCCTGAGTTCACTTAGATTGGGAGGGAGCGAAGGCAATCCCATCAATTTGGGACAAGACGAAATCACCAGTTTCCTGAGAGTATGGTGAAGCCGCGGCACTTCCACTAGCTCAGTGCAAGCTTCTATGGTGAGTGCATGGAGGCATCGATTTTCTGACATCCAATTGGGAAGCGTGACACCCTTGTAACCGATGATCCTAAGCCCTTCAAGTGAGAGAGGTGGCTCAAGGCCTTCAAGTACTTGAAGATCCTCATCATTCCTGGCATCCCTCTCCCGAGACTCCCAACTCAAAGTCAATGACTGAAGGTGAGTTTTATCTTTGAGCATGGCCTCTGCTGCCTCTCTGAAATCTTTGACATTCTCAAGATGCATAATACGAAGCTTACCTTGGAGCTGGCTCAGCTTCTTCAGCTGTGCTATCTCATAACCGTGCTTCTTCTGAACACGATACTCCTCCAATGTCTGGAGGGAATTCAGCCTCCCAATCTCAGGAATTAGAGAAATTATTCCAGAAGAAGTATATAAATGCCGCAAGGTTATCAAGCTGCTGAGGCATTCAGGTGCACTCTCTAGCATACAACCACCTAGATTCAACACTTGTAAATGGTAGAGCACACACAATGATGGCAGTAGCTTCTTCACACGAGAACAGTATAGATCTAAATAGCGTAGATGTTTTAAGCAACCTATCGAGCTAGGCAGCTGTTCCATACGACAATGCCTCAGAGACAATAGCCGCAGCCTCTTTAACTTCTGGAACATTTTGATCACATCACTAATAACAATGTCTAAGTTAACTTGGTGCCCATCCAAGATGATCATCGTGCGCAAGTTTCTGATATCACATATCTTGCACAAATGCACGGCCAAATTGCAAGTAGTAATAGAGAGATGGAGAACTGTGGAAGGAATATCTACTTGATTATCACCTTCAATTCTAAAGCAATCATCCTTTGAAACCCGTTCAGCAAGATCATGCAAGAGATCATGAATAACACAAGAATCAGAATAAATAGGATGCTGTTGAAAGAAAGAATAAGACAACAAGTCATTCAGGTATTGCCTCCCATGTCCTCTGTTGACATCTCATTCCCATCTAAGGAATCAATAAAACCCTGTGCCATCCAGAACTGGACCAAATATCTTGAGATAAACCTGTAACCTTTTGGAAATATGCTGCAAAATGCAAAGCAGCGCTGCAGGTGTGCCGGTAGGAACTTAAAACTCCAGAACAAAATATTCATAGTATCCTTCAGGATGTCTCCTTTCAAGATGGTTCTCCATATGTTTAAGTCTACATGACACCCTAACTGTCTTCCCACAATCTTCGCTGCTAAAGGTGAACTCTTCAATTTGTCAACAATTTGTTCCCCGACCTCTAGTAATTCTTCAGCAACTGTAACTTCTGAACCACCAAATGCATAATGCTTGATAATTGACCAGCAGTCTTTAGATTCCAAGTCCTTTAAAGATAGAAGTTCTTTGGCGCCTAGAACTGATGCTGCTTTTTTCATTCGAGTAGTTACAAGAATTCTACTTCCCCTGTTTTCAATTTCATTTAAAGGCAAAAGCAGCTGCTCCCACTGTTCTGTGCTTTGCCAGCCATCGCACCAAACATCATCCAAGACAAGTAGAAATCTCCCACTTGACTCCAAAATTTTCTTGAGATTCTTTTGCAGAGTATCAAGATTCTCGATGTGTGGGCATTCACCTTCTGATGCAGACTCTATCATCTTTCTGGTAACCGTAGACACATCAAATACACGCGACACTTGAACCCACATCCTCACATCAAAATTGTTTATGGTTCTTCTGTCATTAAAGATGTACTGTGCAAGAGCAGTCTTTCCAGCACCACCAATGCCGCATATGACAAAAATTGGTATCTTCCAATTACTACTGCAAGATTCAGGCTCATTGCCAACTGAAACCAATAAGTTTATGAGAGAATCACGCTCTTCATCGCGCCCATATATGACCGATGAGGAGGAAGCAGTGGGACGTCGAGTTGCCATCTCATGTTTCTTTGCCAACTACTAGCATCAAGATTTGGGTTGTTTTTAATGTTATTATGTAAATTTAAGAGGTTAACAAACTCATCCACATGAGCAGCAACTTTTTTAAGTCGATCCAGACTCTTTATTAACTTTGTTTTTGGTTTAATTGGAACCAAAATTCCTTTTGCCTTGCTTCCAATCTTGCTCAAAGATTTGGCTGCTGGAAGTAGAGAAGTAGAAAGGCTACTCACCTGATCTTCTGCTTTGCTCTTCACCTTCTCTTCAAGGAGATAGTATTCATGCTCGTCAAGCAAATCTTCCGCTTCGTGAGCAGCCAATTTGAGTTCTCTCAGCCACGGCTCCAGCTGAACATTTCCAGTCGTCTCTGCTGCTTCAATCACAAATCGGATCTTGGGAAGGATGATAGTTTCCAGATCTTTCAGCTTCTGAGCAGCTTCCCCCCCAAGACAGGAGCAAGCTTTGTTAACAAGCTTACTGATGATGGGAGAAACAAACCATCCTACTGTTGCAAGTACTGCTGGTTCTACCATCTTCTTGGGTTGGTTAATCAAGCACAAGCTTGCAACAATCGAAGCAAGGTAAAAAGCCAAACCCAATTTTCTTAGGGGAGAAAGAAAAGAAATTTTGAGGCAAAAAGGCTCCTAACCTCTTCTTAGAAACAGTAATTAAGACATATGTAAGACAATGGAGGAAGTTGCTAGGAAAATGATTTCTCACATTTAGTTAAAAACAACGAAAATGGAGACTTTTAAAGTCCATAATACATAATAAAAAATAATATTTGCTTGTTGATACCACCATGACCATATCAAAGTATAAGTAGCTTCCAACAAATTGTCTTAGTTAATGTCATATACAATGCTGACAATACTTAATATGTTAAAAGATTATTAAAGAGAAGCAACACGGGAACAAGAAAGGGGCACAAAAGATAAAAAGGTATGTATGGGTAACCTATTTCAATGTAATCTGATTTACTGAATGCATCATTCAATCAAGTACTTCAGGTTTATTCAAGATTCTAAATATCGGATATTGGGATCATATCGGATGGGGGTTTTTCATCTCGGATATCGAAAATCGGGAGAGATATCGGAGATACGTGTGCATATCGGGCATTCATATTGGACACTATATATATTACAATATTGATAACTAAAAGTTGATTTAGTGTCATATATATCATCCACAAAATAAAAATAATATAATATGCATGCAAAGGCGGCGCTCAGGGGACCTCGTCGCGCTCGTCGATTCAAGGGAAGGTGCCGGGGGCGGGGGGAGCAGGGGAGCTCATCGTGCTTTTGGGGGGGGGGGGGGGGGGGGGAGGGGTTTGGGGGGGGGATCGCTGCGCTCATCAATTCAAGGAAAGCTCGCCGGGGGGGGGGGGGAGCTCGCCGCTCTTGAGGGAAAATCGTCGCGCTCGGGAATGAAAAGGAGGCAGCGCCACGGAGTCAATTCATGGAAAGAAATTTTAGGGCTCGATTTTTATCGAGCCCTAACGATGCAAACAACACTTATATAATCGTAAAATCGAGCCTAACGATGCAAACAACACTTATATAGTCATAAATTGAGCCCTAACGATGCAAATAACACTTATATAGTCGGGTGAAGGTCGGGTTTGGATTCAATATTGATGGGTTCAAAAAAAATGAACACAATTAAAATAAATAAATATTGGCCGATTTTGCGCCGCGCATATCGGGATTTATCGACCGATATTTAAAATATCAGCCATTTTTTGCTGCAAACAATATGGGCTAAAGGTTTCCTATATCGTATCGACAGCAAGCAAAAAACAAGATATCGGCCGATATCTCAGCCGACTCGGCCGATATTTAAAACAATGGGTTTATTAGATGGAGAACATTAAGAAAATAAAATAGGACCAATCAGATGAGATCAGAGATGTAAATGGAACCTGATAACCAGATTTAACCACTGGAATTAATGATTCTAAAACTATGCCCTGTAATTTCCTTAGCTTGATTTGGACATGATGAAATCAGAAATCAATAATCAAGAAGAAATGCAATTGAAAAGAACGGTATAAAGAAAAGATTCAATATGATTATGTGCTAAGAAAACACTTTAGTATCAGCCAAACTTATTGTATTCATTAATTAAAATCATCAAAGATTCAAAAAGTGAAGCTATCTATCAACTATCATTAGTTTCAACTTTCTAGAGACCCTCTGGATCATGTTAAAAAAAAAAAAAAATCAGATGTCAAATTTTAAATTATGTTATCCTTTTGCCTTATTGTACCTGTTTCTTCTCATATCAGCAGTTTAACAAGCAGTTTATCCATCAATCCGAAGAGAGAAGCTATCAGACGTTATAACTTTATTTTTCAATTTTTTTTATTTAAGATCAAACCTTATCCAAACCCTAATAGCTTACTGGATCATGTTGACCAGGATTTACATATTTGAGAGGAATGACTCATGAGGAATTATAAAATGAAGGAAAACATGAGAGATCAAAACCTGCAGACTGAGTGCTGTCAGATAGATTAATCAATCAAAACCCTATTTTATAAATACCCATATCAAAAAATTCAAAATTTTAGTAGATTCTGCAAATTTCTAAGTAAATTTGAGACTGAAAATTTGATCCTACCCATTTTCAGAGACAAATTCGTCTATCAATAAACCGCAAAGAACAAATTTTGTCACCAAGGATTTCCCAAAATAAAAAAAAATAAAAAATACAATAGATCTATAGAGACAGCTGCTGAAGAGCTGCAATTGCTTCATCCTTTCTGTTGGGAATAGAGTTTATTTTGACAAGAGAAGCACAGATCATGATGGCTGGGGTGTCAATATGAGACACCATCCTTTTTCTTAAAAAAAAGAAAAAAAAAAACTACAGACTTTGAGGTTAAAAAACCCAAAATTAGCTTCAAAAGATTCTAGAATCTGCGTTCCTGCATCAAAATTGCAGCAGAAAAAAAAAAATTGGAGGCGGAAATTAGATATCTTAGAAACTTACCCGCCAATTTTTTTCCTGCGAAATTTTTCAACAGTTCAAAGATTTGGACAGCTACATGAATAAATTTTGGTTAACTGGAGCCAGTTAATCAAAACTCTCTCTTTGCCCTTTTCTCCCTTTTTTTCCTCCCCATTTTTGAAAACAAAAGGCCTACCTAATGGGCTTGGAAGCAGGCCTGTCTGCTCGAACTCCGGCCCATGAAAATAGTGGGCTGGGCTCTCAGCGGACCGTTATCTTGAGTCTACAGATTCCTCTTCTTGTGTTTTCTTCCTTTTTATCTGATTTTATGTAAAAATGTTATAGAAAAAAATAAGAAACGAAAAAAGATAAAAAGTTGTAGTTGGAAGTAGTATCTTGAAGCACGTCGTCTTTGATTCAGTGCCATAAACTGAACTAGTAGCAGCACCTGAAGCGATCCGAGTGGCGTCTTTTGAATTGCATGCTCAGAGTGTATGACTTAAAGGAGATTCTGTTAGTGAGATATTGGTTACGTGAAAAGAGATCTCTTACTGATTTTATGAGGATTATTCTTCGTGATATTCAGTTAATGGTCTAAAAATCTTCACAGTGTTCGTCCTAGTCATGTGTTCCGTGAAAAATAATACTGGACTAACTTTTTAACCAATGGAGGTGCATCTATTTGTAATTAAATTTATCGAGACTATTCTTCCGCTACAATTGCGAGATCTAATTCTGACATTTTTTTTGTCAGATGGCTGAGAAAGATGGATAGATCACAAGCTCGCAGCCAAACAGATCAATATCATGTTATGGAGAAAATAGTAAGAATTGAAGAAAATTTATTCTTTCAAATTCTAACTTTATTTTACTTCCAGTCAGCAACATGAAGATAATGTAGAGCAGCTGATGGGGAGTGCTTTTCATGTCAATTGGAGGTCCATTCAATTCCCAATGGAACACCAACGACAACCCAGGAAGCACAAACACTGAAACAGAACTTGTATATGATACAACGCAGAGAATCCCTACCCTAAAGATATGTGCGTTGAGTCTGAGGCGAAAAATTTCGGAGGTCAAGACGCAGCTGACCAAAGCTCCTCGGCTATAAAAACTGATCTCCCTCTTATGCAGAGGGGCGAACCCTAGAGAATTGAAATCATACCAGAGTG